>JAJONZ010092201.1:0-28050 GCA_029582445.1 Solanum paucissectum | reverse complement strand
AGGGGAATTAACATTAATTGATTAACGAGCTTTTTAATTTTAACGAAATAAAATAATTAACTTAATTATAAACTAATATAAACTATTATATAACTAAACTAGTTAACCAAATATTTAAGTAAAACTAAATATTGTTTAGACGATTTTCAAATGTTCCTAAAATATATTAATTATATATGTAAATATGCAAAGTATAAATATTGTCTAAAATTTATAATAAGTGACATAATTTATTTAAAATAACTCGCAAACTATTTTCGAAATTTGTAAAACTAATTATTTTAGATCGTTTAAAAATGGAAGAAGCTCGATGATTAATTTATATTGGGGAGGGTCAAAATTGGGTGTCAACATATCCAAAAGGAAACTATCGTTTATCCACAAAGAACTTGTCTCAGAGAATCAGTAATAATTCAAACATGAACCCTAAGGGATTAAAAATAGTCTTACAAAAGAGTCCTACATGAAGTAGGAAACTATACAGTCGAATCATTTCACGAGTAGGTTAGACGGTCCGTGAAACTCTTCACGGCCCGCCAAACCTCCCTTGTGAACCAGGACTTAGAACAAAAACTGCCAACTTCACTTGCAACTGTTTCATGACCTCTTAAAGGTCCCGTACACTGCACCACGACCCGTGTAGGGCCTCTTGTCATCAGACTTCAACTTAATTTCTTCCATGTTGTTTCCATGAGCACCTTCACATCCCGTACACAACACCATGACTCGTATAGTCAACCGTACAACCTTGCATACTTCTTTTTTACTTCTTTCCTTCCATCACCTCATTGAACGTATTTTACCTGTACATTAGCAAAAGAAACATCATATCCACATAAACATGGGTGAGTCTTTGTACTTATAATTTGTTTTGGGCGTCAAATGTTCTATAAGTTCACAACACATCAACACCCTCAACTTAGAACCATTGCTTATCCTCAAGTGATGAAAAAGAACAATACCCGACGCTAAAAAACATAGGAAAACTATCAAAGATATGCGACAACTATTTCCACAAGGCTTAAATCTAAAATCATCTAATTAACATGCAAGGATCAATGGACATCACTCCATCACACACAATGAATCATGCTTGTACCAGTAACAATCTTTCAGTCAACCTAAATTACTAGCAAATGCAAAAATAGTGCCCTCACCACACATAAATCCCTTACACATGATTTCTGTTAAGAATTTGGGACTGGCAAATACGCTCACTCTCCAAAAGAACTTCTATCAACGTAAGTATTTCAACCATAAGCTTGCCCATGTTTCCTATGCTTCAACTATCAAATAACTGGAATAGGATAACTATAGGAATTCATTGGCTTGTAACATGGATCGGGTTAGGGAGTAGAACATTTGGGCACATCAGTTACTAGATTACCTTAGTTCCCTAAAGTTCTTATTAGCACACACCTCTTGCATGAGTGGTTCCAACTTTTTTTTCTTTAGCACATCCCGACACCCACTTCAGCTTTTCTTCTTTTCATTTTATTTTTCATTTTATTCATTTTTTTTATAACCACCATTTACTTGAACCTTTCACGATATTGTATCATTTACTCGAACCTTTCAAAACATTGCATTGCAGTTTTGTGCCTTCAGAATAACCAAGGATACAATATGCTAAGCTATTTCCTTTTTCATTTAGGTCATGTCACTCTCAACTTAGGCTTTTGTCTTGAATTGTGGTATCGTGCCTTCGGAGAACCAAGGATACGATAACAACAAGGTGACAACAAAAAATTAACTTCAAGGCTCAAACATGGTTCAAGGATTCATGATATCATTTGGTAGTTATTATTTGCTAAATTGGACTATATACAAAAATGGCCTATGATCCTTTCCTTTCCAATTATTCAACAATATTGAAAAGACTACTTGGGCAAGTTCTAGCTTATACCTACAGAGTTAGACTTCACACAAACACTTACACTCACTTATGGAACATCCTAACACCGTTTAGTATTTAGTCAACCACTTCTTTTCCTAGTTAGAAATGATCAACAAGCAAGTATATGAGATGTTGCAAAAAGAGACTAACAGTAAATTTTCATATCACAGGATGCTTTTGTCAATATTTCACACAAAATTCTAGTTGCACATAGTTCAATAATTTCAACACAAACAAACTACAAGATCAAACCTCCATACAACTAATGACTACTAATGGCAGATTGCTCAACCCCCCTCCCAACAAAATATACTTTGCCTCAAAGTACAAAAGACAAGTACTGTGAGAAGGGGTCATACCTGCAGTATTCAAGGCATCGGTAGTCGGAGTGCCGATGACACCCTCATCAATGAGTGCTCTTTCTAATACATGCTCTGTCTCCAGTTGGTTACAATATCGAGTGGGTACCTCACTGATTGTGGAAACAGGATGGCCTGTCACGACCTAGGGGTACCCCTTAGATGTAGCATGGCGTATAGAACCCTGAAGGACTCCATACAAGCCACTTAGCTCTCATAACATAAGAAATATAACAATAAGAGTAAAACCACATTTAAGTCCAAAATAGTTTTATAGAAAAGCGGAAGTCTAAACTTATGTCTCATCATAGTCATCTAATACAATAAAATGAAATTGGGACTAGCTCGTACATCATGTACAAAAAGGAAATACAAGAAAAGACTAAAACAATAAAAATCCATCGTTGAACCATGAGGACTAACCAAGCTCGGGGAAGAATCGAAGTCCAAGTTCTAGCCACAATATTGAGAACCCTGTATGTCGGACACTACATTTGGGAAAATTATAGGCAAGAGTATGTGTTAGTACAAAAATGCACTAAGTATGGTAGCTATGCATAAAAAAACATTTAAAACATGCTAAGAAGGGACATTTCATTTCATGACATGCAATTGACCAAGTAAAACATGATATAAGAAGCTTAGAAAACACAAGTCATAACATCATGGTCAATGCAAGCTAAATCATCTTTAAATCCTTAAACACATATGAGATACTCCTTGAGTAACCTTAGTTCACTTTTAGTCTTGTTGTGGCAAAATTAGCCTTAACCGACATAGAGACCATGTGAGCTATAACATGATCCCCTGCTGTCTCCCACACCGAAAAAGGTTGTTCTACTTTCCTAAGGTAGAACCATACACTTCTAGTTTAAGTCGATCCACTAGCTAAACATCCTATGGGGGAACATAGTTTATGGGATAAAGAGATTGTTACTAGAAACCCGACCTCTACTAACGGGAGAGCTTCCATCTCAAGATATTATTTCTAGAAACCAGGCCACTACTAACAGGAGAGCTTCCATCTCACATCAATATCCACTCGATGCTAAGCATAATTCCCATGGAATAGTTACTTCTTACTTATTCTTATCAGTCATGGAAAGATGTCCTTGACATTCAATCCAAGCTAGTTTCATTAGGATATCTCTTATTCTTTGATTTAATTAGGTGATAATAACATTTCAACCTAAGAATCCTTTCTATGTAAGAAAACCTTTCACATCATGGTTGCAAGTGTTTATGACAATATCCTTTCAACAACACACAACAACAACATCATTATTGGCACTTCACTCTCAAAGCACCCTTATAACAATTACATAGTTTTCATAAGATCATGCATAAACTCACACTTTGCCCTTTCAAGGTTCAAAGCTTACTTTCCATCAGCAAATCTAGAATTCAATCATTAGATAGGAATTTTATCATAAATTCATGTAATTCTATTACTTCATACTTTAGATCATAGAAGTCCTCTTTCATTATCAACAACCCACATTATGAAATGACAATTTGGAAACATGGGGGTTTGCATGGGTTCATAGGGGAAACATCATAAAAGCATTGTAAATCATCAATTCATGCATATTTAAACATAATTAAATCATTTAGATTAATAATCAAAAGAACCCATGGTGATTGAAGAAACCCCTAGCTATTTGGGGAATTCTACCTTTTGAAATAGAGGAATTTGGGGACGCCATGAATGAAAGACGTTCATGGACGAAAACTATCATACCTTGAATCCAAATGCTAGCCTTCAATGAAGAAATTTGACCCTTAGCTTGAAACCCTATGTTGAATCTTCTTCTTCTTCAAGTTTAAGAGAGAGAATATTTGGGAGGAGATTTGATTTCTTTCGAGAAATTTGGAAGAACGAATTGAATGGGGGTGTATTTGGGGGTAAAAGAGCTTATATAGGGGTCCTAGACTTGGGCAAAACGACATAGTATAGGGATTAAATAATTAGGAAAATACCCAACTAACCTTGAAAATAACTGCCAGTTGTTGACCCACGAAACCCCATCGACGGACCGTTGATGGACCTACGGTCCGTCCTGCACGTCCGTCACTAAGTTCAGAGAGTTTTGCCTGGACCTACTGCCCTTGGACCATGGACCGTGGACCCACCGATGGTCCGTAGGTAGCCATAAAGAAGTAGGAACTACATCTAGCAATCCAAAATGCATGAAAAATTCAGGTTTCTCATATCCAAGGAGGAACTACCTTCTCCAAGCTAAAAGCATGCTCAACACAATATCATGGAGCCTTTATGCAATTCATTCTCAAAAAGCATATCTAATGCATGTTCAACAATCATCTCAAAAAGGCTAAGGCAACTCATACTCAATGCACCACAACATGAGGAAAATAATCATACAAGTCATTTCTTTCAAAACATAAGCCTTTCATGAACATGCATAATATAAGGAAATCATGAAAACACATAAATCACACATGACTCCCAAAACATAAAAGAAACCAATAGGAACTTATTACGTCAAGATAGAGTAGGAGTAGAAGGAAAGAGATGAGGATATCGGGATATCATATCGTCCTCGTCCTCCCAAGTAGCACCCTCAACTAAATGATTCCTCTAAAACACCTTTATGGAAGTAACTTCCTTGTTTCTCAACTTTTTGACTTGTTGGTCTAAGATATCAATCGAAACCTCTTCATAAGCAATATTCTCTTTAACCTCCAAACCCTCTAAGGAAAATATGGATGTTAGATCCCCAACACATTTCTTCAACATGGAGACATGAAAACTGGATGCACCGATGCCAACTCACTTGGCAAATCAAGCTCATATGCAACCTTACCAACACGCCTCAAAATCTGATATGGCCTACAAAATAGGGACTAAGTTTCCTTTTCTTCCCAAACCTCATTACAACCTTCATGGGTAAGATTTTCAAATAAACCCAATCATGGACCTCAAATTCAAGATCCCTCTTTCTAACACTGGCATATGACTTTTGCTGACTCTGGGCCTTTCTCAACCTCTCCCTAATAAGTCGAATCTTCTTTATGGCCTCATGTACAAATTCGGGACCTATGAGAGAAACTTCACCCCCCTCAAACCATCTTATAGGAGACCTACACCTCCTACCATAAAGAGCCTTAAAGGGAGCCATATCAATACTCGAATGATAACTGTTATTATAGGCAAATTCAATCAATGGCAAATGGTCATCCCAATTAGCCTTAAAATCAATCACACAAGCCCTCAACATGTTTTCCAAAGTCTGAATAGTACGCTCCACTTTCCCATCGGTTTGGGGATGAAAAGTCGTGCTAAGCTTAACTTTTGTACCAAGACCCTTTTGGAATGACTTCCAAAACTGTGAAGTGAATTGGGTACCTCGATCGGAAATAATGGACAAGGGTACTACATGCAACCTTACCATCTCTCTCAAATACAACTTAGCATAATCTTTCGCTGAATATGAAACCTTCACGGGAATGAAATGAGCAGATTTCATCATCCGATACACTATTACCCAAATTGAGTCATGTTGTCACCGAGTACGTGGAAACCCTAAAATAAAGTCCATATTCACATCTTCCCCCTTCCAAGTAGGAATACCAATGTCTTGGGGATAAGCCTCCCGGTTTCTGATGCTCAACCTTCACTTGTTGACAATTAGGACACTTAGCCACAAATCCCGCAATATCCTTCTTCATCCCATTCCACCAATATATCTCCCACAAATCACAGTACATCTTGGTGGCTCCCGGGTGAATAGAATACCGAGAACTATGAGCTTCTGCCAAGATTTGTTCCCTCAAGTCATCGACATTCGAAACACATAAACAACCTTGATATCTAAGTTCCCCATCTACCCCTTGGGATAAAGCCTCAATGAACTTTTTGAGCACCGCCTCTTTCAATTCTACTAATATTGGATCAAGACCTTGCTTAGCCTTCACATCCATCAAAAAAGATGATTTAGATCCATTATGAACCATGACACCACCCTTGGTGTAATCCACTAGTTGCACACCGAATCGAGCTAACCTATGAACATCTTGAACTAACTCTTTCTTCTCATCTTCGACGTGAGCAACACTACCCATTGATAGTAGACTAAGAGCATCCGCTACCACATTTTATTTACTGGGGTGATAGAGAACACTCATGTCGTAATCCTTCAATAATTCTAATCACCTTCTTTGGTGCAGATTCAAGTTTTTTTGGCTAAACACATATTGCAAACTCTTATGATCAGTGAAAACATCAACATGAACCCCATACAAATAATGCCTCTAAATCTTTAAGGCAAAACCAACCACCGCCAATTCAAAGTCATGGGTAGGATAATTCTTCTCATGGATCTTAAGTTGCCTCGAAGCATAGGCAATAACTTAACCATTTTTGATAAGAACACATCCCAACCCAACTTTAGAGGCATCACAATACACCACAAAACCATCAGTACCTTCCGATAGGGTCAACACCAGAGTATAGATAAGTCTATCTTTCAACTCTTGGAAAAAATTTTCACAAGTTTCCGACCATATGAATTTCGCCTTCTTTTGAGTCAAAGTCGTCAAAGGAGAAACAATGGAGGAAAACCCAACCCTCAACAAACCTTTTATAGTAACCGGCCAAACCCAAGAAGCTTCTAATATAGGAAGGAGTTAGAGGTCTAGGCCAACTCTTCACCACATCTGTTTTAATAGGATCTACCTCAATACCTTTGCTTGACACAATATACCCAAGGAAAGCTATGGACCTTAACCAAAATTCACATTTGCTAAACTTTGCGAAAAGTTGTTGGTCCTTAAGTATTTGCACCACAATCCTCAAATGATCAATATGCTCATTCTCACTTCTTGAATAGATCAAAATATCATCAATAAACACAATTACGAACATATCAAGGTATTGCCTAAACACCCTATTCATCAAATTTTTAAACACCGCCGGAGCATTAGTCAACCCAAATAACATTACCAAAAATTCATAATGACCATACTGAGTGCCGTTTTCAGAATATCACTATCCTTCACCCTCAATTAGTGGTAACCCGAACGAAGATAAATCTTAGAGAAATAATTGGCCCCTTAGAGTTGATCAAACAAATCATCTATTCTTTGGAGAGGATACTTGTTCTTAATGGTCACTTTGTTCAGTTGCCAATAATCAATACACATACAAAGTGATCCATCTTTCTTCCTAACAAACAACACTGGAGCACCCTATTGAGAAATACTCGGTCGGATAAAACCCTTATCCAACAGATCCTTTAATTGATCGTTTAACTCCTTAAGTTCTACCGGAGCCATTCTATAAGGAGGAATATAGATAGGTTACGTATCTGGGAGAAGGTCAATACCAAAGTCTATTTCCTGCTCAGGAGAAATACCAGGTAAATCATCGGGGAAATTTTTTGGAAACTCATTAACTACGAGGACCGACTCAAGAGTAGGGTTTTCAGAATCTACATACCTCACCCTAACTAGATGATAAATGCAAACCTTAGAAATCATCCTTCTAGCTTTGAGACAAGAGACAAACCGACCCTTGGGTATATAATTTTCCCCCTTCCTCTCTAGGATAGGCTCATTTGGAAACTAAAATTTGACCACTCGAGTCCTACAATATATAGAAGCATAGCAAGCATGCAACTAATCCATCCCAAGGATAACATCAAAGTCTAACATGTCAAGCTCTACCAAGTCAACAAGAGTAACTCTATGGGATAAGGAAATTAGACACTTTCTATAGACCCTTTTAGCCACAATAGAATCAGCAACAGGAGAAGAGACATGAAAGGGATCTAATAACACTTCGGGAAGCATATCAAACCTCATAGCCACATAAGGTGTCACAAAAGAGAAAGTAGCATCGGGATCAATTAAAGCATACACATCAAGTTGAAAAACTTTTAACATATC
Source organism: Solanum paucissectum (assembly GCA_029582445.1). Classification (NCBI taxonomy): domain Eukaryota; kingdom Viridiplantae; phylum Streptophyta; class Magnoliopsida; order Solanales; family Solanaceae; genus Solanum; species Solanum paucissectum. The sequence goes on along the minus strand of JAJONZ010092201.1, from coordinate 19,887 downwards.
GATAACTACATCCTGAGAACTCTCTTGTTCGCCTCGAGCCTGAAATGCATAAAAGCAATTTTTCTTGGGAGCATTGGAACCTGAACCACTAGGAGTAGCTTTATTGCCCTCTCTCCCTTTAGTCGTAAGAATGAGGCAATCTCTCATTTTGTGACCAATATTCCCACAACCAAAACAACCGTCCATTTTGGCTAGACACTTACCATCATGTTTTTTCCCACACTTAGCACAAGTAGACCTAGCCAAAGAAAGACCATCTCTATTACGTCCTTGAGGTTTAGGGTTAGACACCATATCCATGTTAAACTTAGGAGGAGCATTGGAGGAACCTTGACTAGAAAACCCTTGTTGAAAAATAGGACGACCATGTCAATCAGATCTAGCATGTGAGAAATTACCATCACCGGTCTTAGCCCTTTTTACCTCCTTAGACTTTTCCATGAGTTTCTCATCTTCAATTTGTTGTGCATGCAACATGAGACGAGAGATCTTCATGTGACCAATGAGCATGGCGATATGACACTTTTTAACCACCATTTTAGACACACCCTACATGAACTTACTCATCCTTGCCCTAGAATTGGCAACCATTATTGGAGCATATTTGGACAATTAAGTGAACTTTAGAGCATATTCCCTCACACTCATGCTTCCTTGACGAAGGTTAATGAACTCAAGAACCTTTGCTTACCTAATCTCAAGGGGAAAGAACCTATCAAGATAGGCAGATTTAAACACTTCCCACTCTACAGGACCCGCTCCTATCGGCCTTGCTTCCTTCTATTGGTTGTACTACACTTCAGCAACACCTTTCAATTGATAAGCGAAAAATTATGCTTTCTCTACCGGAGTCACTCCCATAATAACAAGTACCTTATAGACCTCATCGATAAAATCTTGAGGGTCTTTCTCAACTTTCGAGCCATAAAATTCCAGAGGGTTCATCCTTGTAAAGTCCCTCACTATTAAAGCCTTCGTACCAATATTTGGGTTCACGGGGACTACCACCTCTCTATTGGCTGGGGCCGTCACGACTCTAACCAACACTTGAAAACCCAATCTAAACTCCGCAGTTGTAACTTGTTAGGCCAAAGGATCAATCGGAGCATGAGAAGGAGCTTGGGGAGGACCTTCTTGTTCCACATTCTCCCTCACATTCCTTCTAGTATAAGCTCTTTGCATAGACATATTCTTTAGAACATAGGATAAGGATTATGAGAGAGACTTTATAGAGTTAAACTCTATGGCACGACTTTAGAGTAATAAAATAAGTGGAGTTTCCTAATCATCTCGTAGTCTCTTATTCATAAATGTGGTGCACTTCACACTCATGAACAAGACTCTACTAGACATGGCTTATGAGACATTCTAGGACAATTCTAAAGCTTGTGCTCTGATTACCAAGTTTGTCACGGCCCAGGGGTACCTCTAAAATGTAACATGGTGCATAGAACCCCAAAGGACTCCATACAAGCCACTTAGCTCTCATAACATAAGAAATAGAACAATAAGAGTAAAACAACATTTAAGTCCAAAATAGTTTTATAGAAAAGCGGAAGTCTAAAATTATGTCTCATCATAGCCATCTAATACCATAGAATGAAATTGGTCCTAGCCCATACATCATGTACAAAAAGGAAATACAAGAAAATACTAAAACAATGAAGATCCATCCTCGAACCATGAGGACTCACCAAGCTCGGGGAAGAATTGAAGTCCAAGCTCTAGCCACAATATTGGGAACCCTGTATGTCGGACCCTACATTTGGGAAAAATGTAGGCAAGAGTATGTGTTAGTACAAAAATGCACTAAGTATGGTAGCTATGCATAAGAAACATTTAAAACATGCTAAGAAGGAACATTTCATTTCATGACATGCAATTGACCAAGTAAAACATGATTTAAGAAGGTTAGAAAACATAAGTCATAACATCATGGTCAATGCAAGCTAAATCAACTTTAAATCCTTGAACATATATGAGATACTCCTTGAATAACCTTAATTCACTTTTAGTCTTGTTGTGGGAAAATTATCCTTAATCTGCATAGAGACAATATGAACTATAACATGGTCCCCCGGTGTCTCCCACACCGCAGAGGGTTATTCTACTTGCTTAAGGTAGAACCATGAACTTCTAGCTTAAGTGGATCCACTAGATAAACATCCTATGGGGGCACATAGTTTATGAGATAATAAGATTGTTACTAGAAACCCGACCTTTACTAACGGGAGAGCTTCTATCTCAAGAGATTGCATCTAGAAATCCGACCTCTACTAATGGGAGAGCTTTCATCTCACATCAATATCCACTCGGTGCTAAGCATAATTTTCACAGAATAGTCATTTTTTACTTATTCTTATCATTCATGGAAAGGTGTCCTTGGAATTCAATCCAAGCTAGTTTCATTAGGATAGCTCTTACTTTTTGATTCAATTAGGTGAGAATAGCCTTTCAACCTAAGAATCCTTTCTATGAGTGAAAACCTTTCACATCATGGTTGCAAGTGTTTATGAGAATATCCTTTCAAAAACACACAACAACATCATTATTAGCACTTCACTCTCAAAGAACCCTTATAACAATTACATAGTTTTCATAAGATCATGCATAAACTCACACTTTGCCCTTTCAAGGTTCAAAGCTTACTTTTCATCACCAAATCTAGAATTCAAGCATTAGATAGGGATTTATCATTAATTCATGTAAGTCTATTACTTCATGCTTTAGATCATAGAACTCCTCTTTCATAATCAACAACCCAACGAACCTACAAGTTCCATCCACAGAGGCCTATCAAATTTCAGAACCTACAAGTGCCATCCACGGAGGCCAGCCACGGCATGTGGGTTGAACCACAGACCGTAGGTGGGCCCATGGAAAGGTTGCCAATGAACTAGCAAGGCCATAGACCATGAATGGACCTACGGACCATCGGTGGGTCCACGACCCAAGGTCCAGGAACCGTAGTTCATGCCAAAACTCTTTGAACTTGCTAACGAGTGTACAAGATGGACATCCACGGTCCGTCAGTGGTGAGTCATGGGTTAAAGCTGGCAGTTAAGTTTCAGGGTTAGTTTGTCTTTTCCTAATTAAATAATTCATATACTATGTCATTTTGCCTATATTTAGGACCCCTATATAAGTCTTTTTACCCCTAAATTAGACCCATTTATTTCATTCTTCCAAAATCACAAAAGAAGATCAAAACCTCTCTAAAATATTCTTTCTCTAGAACTTGAAGAAGAAGAAGGATTCACCTAGGGTTTCAAGCTAAGGTCTCTATTCCTCCATTGAGGATAAGCATTTGAACTTGAGGTATGATAGTTTTCATCCATGAATTCCTTTCATCCATGTAGTTCCCAAATTCCTCTATTTCAAAAGGTAGAATTCCCCAATTAAGTTAGGATTTTCTTCAATTACCATGGGTTCTCTTGATTTTTGATCTAAAAGGTTGAATTATGTTTTAATAAGCATTAATTGAGGAATTACTATGGTTTTATGATGTTTTCCACCATGAACTCATGTAATCCCCATGTTTTCAAGTTATGAATCATATGATGTGGGATTTTGACCTTCAAAGAAGAGTTCTATGAAATAAAGCATGTATTGCTAGCTTTACCTGAATTTATGATGAAATCCACATCTAACCTATGTTTTCAAAGTATTGATTATAGAATGTGGTTTTGAACCTCAAGAAGTAATTTATGAACTTATGCATTTTCTTATGAAATCAATGCAATTGTTTTAAGGGTGCTTTGAGAGTAAAGTATCAATGATGATTTTGTTGTTGTGTTGTGAAAGGATATTCTCATGAACACATAACTAGCATGATGTGAAAGATTTTCTCACATAGTAAGGATTCTTAGGTAAGGCTTTCTCACCTAATTAAATCAACGAATAAGAGCTATCCTAATGAAATTAGCTTGGATTAGTTATCCTAGGAAACCTTTCCATGGATTATGAGAATAATTAAGGAAATGACTATTCTTGTGGGAATTATACTTAGCACCGAGTGGATATATATGTGAGATGGAAGCTCTCCCGTAGTAGAGGCCGGGTTTCTAGAAGAAATCTCTTGAGATGGAAGCTCTCCCGAGTAGAAGCAGGGTTTCTAGTAACAATCTTCTTATCCCTTAAACTACATGCCATCGTAGGATGATTAGATAGTGGATCCACTTAAGTTAGAAGTTCATGGTTCTACCTTAGGCAAGTAGAACAACTCTTTTTGGTTTGGGAGACACCGGGGGATCATGTTATAGCTCACATGGTCTCTATGTCGCTTAAAGCTAATTTCCCCACAACAAAATAAATAATGAACTAAGGTTACTTCAAGAAGCATCTCATATGAGTTCAAAGATTTTAATGATGATGTTAGCTTGCACTGACCTTGTTTTATAAAGAATATTTTCTAAATCCTTTTATATGATGTTTTAACTTAGTTAATTGCATGTTATTAAATGAAATGTCCATTTTAGCATGTTTTAAACATTTTTATGCATGACTATCATACTTAGTGCATTCTTGTACTAACACATACTCTTGCCTATATTTTTCCCCAAATGTAGGGTCCGACAGTCACGATCATCAATTTCGTGGCTAAGTGTTGAGTTCGAGATTTCTGAACTTTGGTGAGTCCTCATGCCTTGAGGATAGAGTTTTAGTATGTTTCTTTTGGTCATGATGTATGGGCTAGGCCCAATTTCATTCAATTTTAATAGATGGCTATTATGAGACAAGAAAGGTCCGATGGACATGGTTGTCCTAGAGTACAACCAAGGTTTTCAGGGAAAGGTTCCTCTAAGGATCCTAAGTATAATGAAGATAGGGTGTCTAACCCTAAAGAGAAAGGAATTAGTAGTGAATCCCTATGGCCTACTTGCCCAATACTTAAGGCAAAGAGGAGAGAGGCCAAGCAAGCTTCTCTTAGTGGTCTGGATTCCAATGTTCCCAAGAAAAACCGTTTCTATGCACTCTAGTTTAGAGATGACCAAGAGAGCTCTCCGGATATAGTCACCAGTATGTAGAAAGTTTTAATCGGATTGTTTATGTTATTAGGTCCCGGTCCTATTTTGTTTTTTGACGCCATATGTGGCTATGCGATTTGTTGTTCTTCCGAATTTGTTGTTAGTACCTTTTTTTGTCCTACTCTTGTAAGTGATTCTATTGTGGCTAAGAGGGTTTATAGAAAGTGTCCCATTTCCTCTATTCCCCATAGAGTTTCTCTTGTTGATTTGGTAGAGCTTGATATGTTAGAGTTAGATGTTATCTTGGGTATGGATTGGCTGCACTCTTGTTGTGGTAAATTGCAGAACTTGGGTGGTCATGTTTCAATTCCCAAATTGAGCCTATCCTAGAGTGGAAGGGGGAAGTTCTATGTCTAGAGGTTAGTTGTTCCTTACATGAAGGTTACAAGGGTGATGGATAAGGGTTTCTTTGACCACCTTGTTAGGGTGAGGGAAATAGATTTGTGTTTGACCAACTTCAAAAAGGGTTAGTTATTTCTCTAAGATTGATCTTAGGTCGGGTTATCACTAATTAAGGATAAGAGGTAAAGATATTCCAAAGACGGCTTTCCAAACTCGGTATGGTCATTATGAGTTCCTAGTGATGTCATTTTGTTTAACTAATGCTCCGATGACATTTATGGACATGATGAAGAAAGTGTTTAGGCAATACCTAGACATGTTGTGATTGTGTTTATCAAGGATATTTTGATCTATTCAAGGAATGAAAATGAGCATGTGGACCATTTGAAAATTGTGTTGCAAGTTCTTAAGGACCAACAACTTTTCACAAATTTTAGCAAGTGTGAATTTGGTTAAGGTCCGTAGTTTTCCTTGGTCATAGTGTGTCTAGTAAGAATATTGAGGTAGATCCTAAGAAGATGGATGCGTTCAAGAGTTGGCCAAAACCTCTAACTCTTTCCGACATTAGAAACTTTTTGGGTTTGGCTGGTTACTATAGAAGGTTTGTTGAGGGATTTTCTTCCATTGTTTCTCCTTTGACGGCTTTGACTCAAAAGAAGACAGTTTCTGTAGTCGGAAGCTTGTGAGAAAAGTTTTCAAGAGTTGAAAGATAGACTTACTTCCGCTCCAGTGTTGACATTATCGGAAGGTACATATGGTTTTGTGGTGTATTGTGATGCCTCTAGAGTTGAGTTGGAATGTGTGCTTATGCAAAATGTTAAAGTGATTGCCTATTCTTCAAGTCAACTTAAAATCCATGAGTAGAATTATCCTACCCATGACCTTGAGTTAGCGGCGGTTGTTTTTGCCTTAAAGATATGGAGGCATTATTTATATGGAATACTAGTAGATATGTTCACCGATCACAAGAGTTCACTATGCATATTTAGGATTAAGGACTTGAAGCTCCGCCAAGGAAGGTGGTTAGAATTATTGAAGGATTATGGCATGAGTGTTCCTTATCACCCCGATAGAGGCAATGGGGTAGCGGATGCTCTTAGTCGATTGGCTATGGGTAGTATGGCTCATATAAGTGAAGAAAGAAAGAGTTGGTTGACTGGAAAGAAGTGGTACTTAAGGAAATAATAGAGGCTTTCTCCCAAGGGAGAGAAGGTGTGCTTAGATAGCAAGGTTGTTGAGTGTCCCTAATATTCATGATTAGGTTCTTCATGAAATTCACACCCATGAAGGGTGAAAAGAGGCTTGAGAAGTGTGTTGGAAATCCGACGTCCATGGTTTCCTTAGAAGGGTTGAGAGTTGATAAAAGTTTAGTTAAGAAGTAAAGAGGTTGATTGCGTAAAAGTGTAGTAGAGGGATCATTTAGTTGAGGGTACTACTTGGGAGGCCGAGGAAGATATTATGTACCATTATCCTCATTTCTTTCCTTATACTCCTACTCTAGCTTGAGGTAAGTAGTTCCTCTTGAAGTTTTCTTGCTTTTGGAGTCATGTGTGTTATATGTGTTTTTCCATGATTTCCTATGTTATTCATGTTCTAGAGAGATTTAGGCTTAGTAAGAAAATGAGTTTTAGATGATTGATTTTCCTCATGTTGTTGTGCATTGAGTAAGAGTTGCCTATATGCTTCATGAGAGGAATTGATGAACATTCTTTATATGTACATGCTTTTCTTGATTAAATGGCTTAAATGCTCTATGAGGTTGTGTTGAGTATGCCTTTAGTTTGGAGAAGGTAGTTGCTCCTATGAATATGAGAAATGTTGAGTTTTCATGCATAATGGGTTGTTAGATGTAGTTCCTACTTCCTTGTGGTGCATTAATTATATTTAAGTTGGAGTTCAAGTTTCCTCCTTAGAATTGTGCATTATTTTGATGTTGCATGCATGATGGGATTCTAGTCTTGAGTCTTTACTTCCGTAAGGTGTCTAGATCGTCATTCGAAGACAAATGTTTCCAAGGGGGAGATATTGTAACACCTAAGAAATTAGTAGGCTAAACTAGAACTTAACGTAAGGGTTAGAGTCATGAATGTAACTCCCCGTACTAAAAATAGAGGTTTTATTGTTAGAACGTCAAGGTACGACCCCTCAAGGACCAACCATGGGTCCTTGAGGAGGAACCCTGGATACTGCCCAAAAACAATGAACCACGGCAAGACCCATCCCCCGTGGGTGGGTCCACACCCCGTGGGTGGACAGTTGTGGCTCAAGCCCCAGGTTGCCAACTCCCAGTAACCAAACCACACTTGACCAAGATGGTCCGTGGTTCTATCCACGGCCAGTCAACGTGGTCTCGTGGATGGTGACCTGGGGGAGTTTTGGGAGTTAAGTTTAGGGGCACTTTGGGGTTTTATGATTTTAATTAATATTAAGTGATGTCATTTTAGCCTAATTTAGACCCCCTATATAAGGATTTTAGACCCCTAAATTAAGTCATTCAACTCATTATTCCTAAAACCCAAATCAATTCCCAAAACTTCATCCTCACCAAAAATTCTCTCTCTAGAAAACTCAAAGAAGAAGAAGAAGGAAGTTGGAGCTAGGGTTGAAGAAGCTAGGGTCTTCACATCAAATTCATAGGGCTTTGTGATCAAGGTATGGTAGCTCTTCATCCATGGAGCCCCTTCAAAATCCCAATTTTAAAGATAGAAATCCCCAAAAGCTAGGATTTGATTCCAAAGTCATGGGTTCCTTTCAAAAGTGATTCTAATGCTTGAATTACGTTATACTCCCTACGTCCCTAATTACTTGTCCACTTTTCCTTTTTTAGTTGTCCCTAATTACTTGTCCATTTTGACAAATCAAGAAAGGACAAAAAATATATTCTATTATACCCTCAATTTATTACTTTGAAAAATGTAGAACTTCTTGAAAATCTTAAGTTTTTAATTCATCCTATTCATAATTAATAGGGGTAAAATGGTAAACTCACTGTATCAATTATTGTTTTCTTAATAGGTGTGTCAATTCAAAAGTGGACAAGTAATTAGGGACATAGGGAGTATTATGTATGAATTAATGATTACTTATGGTTTTTATGTTGTAATCCCTAAGAAACCATGAAATCCCCATATTTCCCAATTATGATCTTATGATGTGGGTTTTTTAATGAAAGAAGAATGTTAGGAGATTATGCATGTAATGATTGGGTTACTTGAATTATGTTGATATCCATATCTAATGTAGTGAATTCTAGATGTGTTGATTTGATATGAGTTTTGACCCTTGAAAGAGAAAATTATGATATTATGCATGTTTTATGAAGTTTATGTATATGCTTTAAGAACACTTTGAGAGTGAAGTGTTTATGATTATGATGTAGTTGTTGAAAGGGTATTATCATATACACACTTATGCATGAATATGATATGATGTGAAAGGTTTTATCACAATATGAAGATTCTAAGGTTGAAAGGCTTTCTCACCTATTGAATTTATATCTGGACATGGATGGTGAAAGGTTATTCTCATGCATGATCTAATGAGCTATCTTAATGAATCAACTTATGACCTAATATGTACTCCGTGGGAATTAAGGCTTAGCACCAAGTGGATATTGAATATGAGATGGAAGCTTCTGCACTAGTTGAGTCCGACTTCCAAATGGGATCCTTTTACACTAGTTGAGTTCGGGTTCCCAAAGTATGTCTCATGAGATGGAGACCTTTTACACTAGTTGACTCCGGGTTTCTAGTAGTAATCTCCTTGTCACATAAACTATGTGCCCCCGTAGGTTAATTAGCTAATGGATCCACCTAAGCTAAGATTATGGTTCTACCTTAGGCAAGTAGGACACCCTTTTTTGGTGTGGGTAACTCCGAGGGATCATGTATAGATCACATGGTCTCATATCGGTTAATGATTATTCCCACAACAACAAGAACAAGAATATGAATTATGATCTATGGTTACTCAAGAAGTTTTTATATGAGTTTTCAAGGTCTTAAGATGAGTATGAATGATAGCCTAAGGAGTTTTACTTAGCATGGGTGATATTTATGGGGTCTTATCCATGCATTGCACAAGTATGCTTTGAGGGTATTTATGAAGTATTTCTCTTATGTTATGGTGATCTATGTATTGACTATGTTTATGACTAATAATTTTCCACTATCTTCATGATGATGTTTAAACTTGGTAAATTGCATGCTTTCAAATAAAATGTCCCTTTTAGCATGTCTTCAATATTTATATGCATGGCTATCATACTTAGTGCATTTTTGTACTAACGCCTACTTTTCCTATATTTTCCCCAAGTGTAGGGTCCAATTCTCGAGGTGATCATTCTAGTGGCTAGAGCTTGGACTTGAGTATCTTCTGAGCTTGTTGGTGAGTCCTTATGGTTCGAGGATGACTTTTTCATATGTTGTAGTTTGTTTCATGTACTTTCCCTTTTTGGACATGTTGTATGGGCTAGGCCCTTTGTCATTCAAAGATTGTAATAAATGTCTATATTGAGCCTTAGTGTCTAGACTTTCACTTTCGTTCATTTAAAATTTTAGACTTGAATTGTGTATTTACTCTTATTATTCTATTTCTTATGTTATGAGGACTAAGTGGCTTGTATGGAGTCCTTCGGGGTTCTATACGCGATGTTACAAAACCCTACTCTTGATTCAGTCCCTGTTGTTAATGAGTTTCCGGAAGTATTTCCCGATGACTTACTTGGTATTCCTCCCGAGAGGGAAATAGACTTTGGTATTGACCTTCTCCCTGATATGCAACCTATTTCTATTCCTCTTTATAGAATGGCTCCGGCAGAACTTAAGGAGTTGAAAGAAAAGTTGAAGAATTTGTTCGGTAAGAGTTTCATCCGACCGAGTATCTCTCCATGGGGTGCTCCAGTTTTTTTTGTTATAAAGAAGGATGGTTCTCTTCATATGTGTATTGGCTATTGTAAGTTAAACAAGGTGACCATTACGAATAAGTATCCTCTTTCGAGAATAGATGATTTGTTTGACCAAATTCAAGGGGCAATTTACTTTTCTAAGATTGATCTTAGGTCAGTTTATCACCAATTGAGGGTGAGAGAAGATGATATTCCGAAGACGACTTTTAGAACCCGATATGGTCATTATGAGTTTTTGGTAATGTCGTTTGGGTTGAGTAATGCTCCGGCGGTGTTTATGGATATGATAAATTAGATGTTTAGATAATACCTTGACATGTTCGTGATTGTGTTCATTGATGATATTTTGATCTATTCGAGAAGTGAGAATGAGCATATTGATCATTTGACGATCGTGTTGCAAATTCTTAAGGACCAACAACTTTTTGCAAAGTTTAGCTAATGTGAATTTTGGTTAAGGTCTGTAGCTTTTCTTGATCATATTGTTTCAATCAAGGGTATTGAGGTAGATCCAAAGAAGACGGATGCGGTCAATAGTTGGCCTAGACCTCTAACTCCTCAAATATTAGAAGCTTCTTGGATTTGGCTGGTTACTATAGAAGGTTCATTGAGGGGTTTTCCTCCATTTCTTCTCATTTTACGGCTTTGACTCAAAATAAGGCTAAGTTCATATGGTTGGAAGCTTGCGAGAAAAGTTTCCAAGAGTTGAAATATAAAATTACTTCCGCTCTGGTGTTGACCTTACTGAAAGGTACTGATGGCTTTGTGGTATATTGTGATGCCTGTAGAATTGGGTTGGGATGTGTACTTATGCAAAATAGTAAAGTTATTGCCAATGCTTCAAGGCAACTTAAGATCCATGAGAAGAATTATCCTACCTATGACCTTGAATTAGCGGTGGTTAGTTTTTCCTTAAAGATATGGAAGCATATTTGTATGGGGTTCATGTAGATGTTTTCACCAATCATAAGAGTTTGCAATATGTGTTTAGTCAAAAGGATTTGAATCTTCGCCAAAGAAGGTGGCTTGAATTGTTGAAGGATTATGACATAAATGTTCTCTATCACCCCGGTAAAGCAAATGTGGTGGCAGATGCTCTTAGTCGATTTTCTATGGATAGTATTACTCATGTTGAGAATGGAAAGAAAGAATTGGTTCAAGATGTTCATAGTTTTGCCCGATTGGGAGTTCAGCTAGTAGACTCCACCAAAGTTGGTGTTATGGTCCATAATGGTTCCGAATTGTCTTTTGTGGTTGATGTTAAAGCCAAGCAAGGTCTTGATCTAATTTTGGTAGAATTGAGAGAAGCGGTGCTTAAGAATCCGTTGAGGCTTTCTCCCAAGGGGGAGATGGTGTGCTTAGATATCAAGGTCGTTTGTGTGTTCCTAATGTTGATGACTTGAGGGAACAGATCTTGGCAGAAGACCATAGTTCTCGGTATTCTATTCAACCAAGAGCCACCAAGATGTACCGTGACTTATAGGAGATCTATTGTTGGAATGGGATGAAGAAGGATATTGTGGGATTTGTGGCTAAGTGTCCTAATTGTCAACAAGTGAAGGTTGAGCATCAAAAACTGGGAGATTTATTGCTACTTGGAAGTGGGAAGATGTGAATATGGACTTCATTGTAGGGTTGCCACGTACCCGGCGACAACATGACTTAATTTGTAATAGTAGATCAGATGATTAAATTGGCTCATTTTATTCCCGTCAAGGTTTCTTATTTGGCGGAAGATTATGCTAACTTGTATTTGAGAGAAATGGTAAGGTTGCATGGAGTGCCCTTGTCAATTATTTCTGACCATGGTACTCAATTCACTTCTCAGTTTTGGAAGTCTTTCCAAAAGGGACTTGGTACTCATCTTAAGCTTAGTACGACCTTTCGTCCCCAAACCAATGGGCAAGCGAATCGTACTATTCAAACTTTGGAAGACATGTTGAAAGTTTATGTGATTGATTTTAAGGGTAATTGGGATGACCATTTACCATTGATTGAGTTTGCCTATAATAGCAGTTATCACTCGAGTATTGATATGGCTCTATTTAAGGCATTCTAGGTTGGTTTGAGGTGGGTGAATTTGCACTAATAAATCCTGAATTGGTGCATGAGGCCATATAGAAAGTTTGACTTATAAGAGAACGGTTAAAAATGACTCAAATTCGACAAAAGTCATATGTCGATGTTAGAAGAAGAGATCTTGAGTTCGATGTACGTGATTGGGTTTACTTGAAATCTCACCCATGAAGGGTGTGATGAGGTTTGGTAAGAAATGAAAGCTTAGTCCCCATTTTGTAGGCCCATATCACATTTTAAGGAGTGTTGGTAAGGTTGCATATGAACTTGATTTGCCAAATGAGTTGGAATCGATGCATTCGGTTTTCCATGTCTCTATGTTGAAGAAATGTGTTGGTGATCCGACATCTATAGTTTTCTTAGAGGGTTTGGAAGTTCAAGAAAATCTCTCTCATGAAGAGGTTTCGGTTAAGATTTTAGACCGGCAAGTCAAGAAGTTGAGAAATAAGGAAGTTTCTTCCGTGAAAGTATTATGGAGGAATCATTTAGTTGAGGGTGCTACTTCGGAGGCCGATGCCGGAATAATGTCCCGATATCCTCATCTCTTTCCTTCTACTCCTACCCTAGCTTGAGGTAATGAGTTCCTCATGGTTTGTTCTTTATTTTGAAAGCATGTGTGATTTAAGCATTTCCATGATTTCCTTAATGATACATGTTCATGAAAAGTTAAGTTTTGAGAAAATGAGTCAATTTATTTGATTTTCCTCATGTTGTTGTGCATTGAGTATGAGTTGCCTATAGACTTCATGAGATGATATGTTGAACATGCATTAGCTATGATGTTGAGTATGAATTGCATAAAGGCTCCATGAGATTGTGTTTAGCATGCTTTTAGCTTGGAGAAGGTAGTTCCTCCTTGAACATGAGAAATGTTGAAATTTCATGCATATTGGGTTGCTAGATGTAGTTCCTACTTTCTTATGATGCATTGAGTATTTTTAGCTTGGAGTCGATATTTCCTCCTTGATTATGTGCATTTTGATGAGTTGCATGCATAATGGGTTACTAGTCTTGAGTCTTTTCATTTAAGACATGCCTAGAATCTCATTCAAGGACGAATTATCCCAAGGGGGAGATATTGTAACACCCAATATTCGAAAGAGGGGAAACCTAGCAAATTTCAGAACCTACAGGTTCCATCCACGGAGGCCATCCACGACTCGTGGGTTCAACCACGGACTGTAGCTGGGCATGTGGAAAGGTTGTCAATGAGCTACCAAGGCCATGGACCACGACTGGACCTACACACCATTGGTGGGTCCACGACCCGTGGTCCAGGAACCTTAGGTTAGGCCAAAACTTTCTGAACTCACTGACGAGTGTGCAAGACAGACCGTTGGTCCATCCACGGTCCGTCGGTGGTGAGTCGTGGGTCAGAGCTGGCACTTAAGTTTTAGGGTTAGTTGGGTCTTTTCCTAATTAATTAATTCCTATACTATTTCATTTTGCCTATGTTTAGGACCCCTATATAAGTCTTTTTACCCCCAAATTAGACCCATTTATTTCATTAATCCAAAATCACAAAAGAAGATCAAAACCTCTCCAAAATATTCTCTCTCTAGAACTTGAAGAAGAAGAAGAATGATTCACCTAGGGTTTCAAGCTAAGGTCTCAATTCTTCCATTGAGGATAAGCATTTGGACTTGAGGTATGGTAGTTTTCATCTATGAATTCCTTCCATCCATGGAGTTCCCAAATTCCTCTATTTCAAAAGGTAGAATTCCCCAATTAAGTTAGGATTTTCTTCAATTACCATGGGTTCTCTTGATTTTTGTCTAAAGGGTTGAATTATGTTTTAATATGCATGAATTGATAAATTACTATGGTTTTATGATGTTTTCCCCCATGAACTCATGTAATCCCCATGTTTTCAAGTTATGAATCATATGATGTGGAATTTTGACCTTCAAGGAAGAGTTTTAAGAAATTAAGCATGTATTGCTAGCTTTACATGAATTTATGATGAAATCCATATCTAACCTATGTTTTCAAAGAATTGATGATAGAATGTGGGTTTTGAACCTCAAAAGGTAAAATATGAACTAATGCATTTTCTTATGAAATCTCTGCATTTGTTTTAAGGGTGTTTTGAGAGTAAAGTACCAATGATGATGTTGTTGTTGTGTTGTGAAAGGATATTCTCATTAACACATAACTATAATTATGTGAATGGTTTTCTCACATATTAAAGATTCTTAGGTTGAAAGGCTTTCTCAGCTAATTGAATCAAAGAATAAGAGTTATCCTAATGAAACTAGCTTGGATTGGTTATCTTTGGATCCCTTTCCATGGATTATGAGAATAAGTAATGAAATAACTATTCATTCGAAATTATGCTTGGCACCGAGTGGATATGTTGGTTAAAGCTAATTTCCCCACAACAAAATGAATAATGAACTAAGGTTACTTCAAGAAGTATCTCATATAAGTTCAAAGATTTAAATGATGATGTTAGCTTGCATTGACCTTGTTTTATGAAGGATATTTTCTAACTTCCTTTATATGACGTTTTAACTTGGTTAATTGCATGTTATAAAATGAAATGTCCCTTTAGCATGTTTTAAATATTTTTATGCATGACTATCATACTTAGTGCATTTTTGTACTAACGCATACTCTTGCCTACATTTCCCCCCAAATGTAGGGTCCGACATTCAGGGTCATTAGTTTCGTGGCTAAGTGTTGAGTTAGAGATTTCTGAGCTTTGGTGAGTCCTCATGCTTTGAGAATGGAGTTTTATTGTATTCAGTTTCTTTCATGTATTTCTCTTTTGGACATGATGTATGGGCTAGGCCCAACTTCATTCAATTATAATAGATGGCTATGATGAGACAAAGTGTCTAGACTTCCGCTTTTCATTTTATAAAATGTGTTGGACTTGAAATGTTGTTTTACTCTTATTGTTCTATTTCTTATGTTATGAGAGCTAAGTGTCTTGTATGGAGTCCTTCGGGGTTCTATACGCCATGTTACATCTAGGGTGTACCCCTGGGTCGTGACACTCTACTACGGGAGAGCTTCCATCTTAATATCCTCTTGATGCTAAGCATATATCCCATGGAATAGTCATTAATCTTAACTTGTCTTATCATTAGAATAGCTCCTTAACTTCTATTCATCTTAGGTAAGAAAATCTTTCAACCCTATGAATCCTTTATGTGAGAAAACCCTTTAAAATTCATATTTGAGTAGTATGTGAGAAATCATTTCACAACACAACAACAACATTGATATTTCACTCTCAAAGCATCCTTAAATCAATTTCATCAACTTAATAAAGAACATGCATATCTTCATAAATTCATCTTTCATAGTTCAAAAGCTTCATCATATGATCAATTCTAGAAAACATGGGTCATGCATGGGTTCATGCCAATTAAACTTAAAATAATGCAATTATCTTGATTCATGCATAAAAATACATAAAACAATGAACCAGATCATAATTGAAATGAACCCATGAGATTGAGTATGAACCCTAACTTCCATTGGCGATTCTAACTTGTAAAATTGGAGAATTTAGGAATCTTATGGAGGAAAGGACTACATAGGTGAATACTATCATACCTTGATGCCAAAAGCTTGCTATTAATGGTGAATTTTGAGACTTGATCTTGAAACCCTAGCCTACTTCTTCCTTAGAGAGAGAAATATTTAAGAGGATGAACTGGATCAACTTTTGAGATTTTTAGAGAGTGAATTGAATTGGGTAATTTGGAGGTTAAAAAATCATTATATAGGTTTTGGGTAGAAGGCAAAACGACATAGTATAGGGTTAAAATGATTAAGGAAAAGACCAAAAAGTCCCTTAAAATAATTGTCGAGCCCTCACCGATGACAAGACCTATGATCCTTAAGTCCATATATGGCCACCGTACATCCAACTTCGGCCTAAAAATTTAATTAAGTCTAGGACTCGCCTTCGAGACCTACCTATGACTCGTACATTAAATGATGGACCGTCCTGGTGAACTGTAAAAAGATACTAGGACTTGACATTATTTAGAATTTTTTAACTTGCCACCTACGGCCTGTAGTCATCCCACGGACCGTTGGTGGTTTCGTTGGTACTAGCACCAGTTTCTAGAAACCTGCAAAAAAATTCCTTCCTTTAAAATCCGAGGTGTTACACTAAAATCCAATTATCCTTGAGACATTCAAATTCTTTGGAGCATGTCTCATCAAAGACAAACTTTATCTCCTTCTCCAACAACTTACACAATAGATGTGCAATTTTTGAGAAGTCCTTAATGAATTGTCGGTAGAACCTACATGTCCCAACAAAATATGGATTCCCTTTACAGAAATAGGTGAAGGAAGCTTTTTAATAACTTTGATCTTGGCTCAATCTACCTCCAAACCTTTTTCAGACACTTTATGACCCAACACTATGCCTTCCTTGACCATGGAATGACATTTTTCCCAGTTCAGAACTAGGTTCGCCTCTTCGCATATATGTAGTGCCCTGTTAAGATTTAACAAACTATCATCAAAATTGTCACCTACTACAGAGAAGTCATCCACGAATATCTTCAAAGTGTCTTCAACCATGTCCAACTAATTGTTGCTCAAAGAACGTGCCTAGTAAAGTATTCATTGTTAAATTTTCATTAGCTTTTTCGGATTTGTTTTATGTTGCAATTTGCAAATTAATTTTCTGCATCTTTTCAACCATTTGTCATATGTAAAGTATTCATTGTTAATTTTATTAATGGTTTGTCTACTAGTAAATCAAATTTCTTGATTTTGGTTTTTAAATTTTTGCTCGATTTTAAATTTTGATTTTTTTCCCAAATTGAAACAATGGAAGTTGAAGGATCAAAGGTTTCGAAAAAAGCAATTACACCCACACCAGTAATAGTTCAAGCACATGGTAACACTCTTAAAACTTCTACAAGTTCTACTACGTGCAATCCTCCTAAAAAAACAAAAAAGAACTATTGTTTCTGGTCAAGAACCTAGCCATGGCGAGAGTGGTAGAAAAACATCACAAATTTGGAAGCACTTTGAAAACTTTCTTGATAAGAAAGGTGAACAAAAGGAAAAATGAAATTATTGCTTTAAAGTATTTTCTTGCCCTAGTAAGTATGGGACTTCTAATCTGTGGATACATTTAAACAATAAATGTGCTAAATCCGTGTATAGAATCATTAATACATCACAACCAACGCTAAAAATTAAACCTATCAAAGAAGGGGGACAAGGGACTTTGGAAAAGATTGTTTATAATGTTGTTGAGGTTAAGAAGGCCACTGCAGAGTTTGTTATTCTTGATGAACAACCATTTAAACTTATAGAGAGGGAAGGGTTTAAAAGATTGATGACACTCATTTTGCCTAATTATGAGTTACCTTCTCGCCTCACCGTTGCTAGACAATGTTTGTAGATTTATCAAGAGGATAAAATAAGCTTAAAAGGCTTATTAAAGATCAATGTGTATGTCTTACAAGTGATACATGGACATCAATTAAAAATTTGACCTATATGGTCCCTACTTCTCACTGGATAAATGATGAATGGAATTTGCAAATCAAAATTCTAAACTTTTTTCATATTCCAGATCATAAAGGTGAGACGATAGCCAAAGGAATTGAGGCATGTTTATTGGATTGGGGGATTGAGAATCTATTCACAGTGACATTGGATAATGCAACAGCTAATAGTGCTGCAATCATGCACTTGAAAGCGACAAATAATGATTGGAAAGGTATTATATTGGAAAAAAACTTCTTACACGTTAGGTGTAATGTTCATATTCTAAATTTGATTGTGAAAGAAGGGCTTAATGAACAAAACGAGTCTATTTCTCGATTAAGGCTTGTTGTAAAATATGTTAAGTCTTCTACTTCAAGACCTAATTCCTTTACGTCATATGTTGAGAAAGTCAAATTAGACACTCATGGCCTTTTCATTTTGGAAGTTGGACGAGATGGAACTCGACAAACTTAATGCTAAACACAACTCAAAATTTTGAAAAAGCCTTTGCAAGAATGTATGAAGATGAGCATAAGTATTTCAGGTATTATCTAACCTTGAAAGGAACAACAAAACACTCATATGTAGATGACTAGCAGAATGTGATAGTATTTATTAATTTTCTACCAAATCTTTCATGAGATTTATAATCTTCAAAGTTGTATTCTCAAATATTCTAATTTTGGTGATCCCTTGTTGAGTAATATGGCTAAGCACATGGAAAAAAAGTTTAATAAATATTGGAGAGACTTTAATGATATGAATATATTATTATTTGTTGCTATTGTATTGGATCCTCGATATAAGTTCAAGTATGTGGAGTTCCTTTTTAAGATATTTTATAAGTATGTGGAGGGAGTAGATAGATCTACTAAAGTGATGGATACTTTATCTCTCTTGTATACTCACTATGTAAATTCACTTGTTGAGACTCATGATGAAAATATTAAATTTCAAGCTAGTGGGATGAGTCAAAATAATGAAATGCAAGATTGTGATGTGCAATCACAACGGGAAAAGTTTCTTGAAAATGAAAATAATGTTGATAATAAGTCTGAACTCAATAAATATTTATTGGATGATTTGGAGAAGAGCAAGAAACTACTAAAAAACTGCCAAAAACGACGGACAACATCGCTCAAAAAATGATGATTTTTGCCACACTGTCCGTCGCTTTTTAATAAAAAAAATTAATTTTTAAATTATTTGAGAAAAAGCGACGGACAACATCTCTTAGTCCGTCACTTTTTTTAGCGGATTTTTGTGCCAAATATATATATAATTAAAAATTATTTATTTAATATAAATAGCGACACCGTCCTTCACTTTTATTAAAAATAATTTTATATAAATTATAATATTAACGACGCTGTCCGTCGCTTTTAATTTATTTTAAGATATTAATTTTTTTTATTATAGCGACGGACAACATCTTTATGTCCGTCGCTTCTTGGTCAAAATACTTGGTTAACTATTTTTAAAAAGTGACGGACAATGTCTCTTAGTACATCACTTTTTGGTCAAAATATTGGTCAATTATTTTTTTAAAAAGCAACGGACATAGAAACACTGTCCGTCACTTTTTATTAAATATCTAAAACAGATCCACGATTTTCCCCCATTTCTCCATTTCCCCATTTGTGAAATTCTCCTCCTTCTCTCCACTCCTCACCACCACCACTGCATCGCTGCTACCGTCGGACCCGTCGCTCGGTAGCCGCCGCAGTCGCTTGCTTCTCCGGAGCTGCCGGACCAGACGTCGCCGCCTACCTCTCCTGTAACACCCCGTATCTGAAACAGACCAAAAATGCAGATTTTGAAGTTGCAGGTGCAACTTACGGTCACCATCCACGGACCGTAGGTCAGACCACGGCCCGTGCTGGTGGTCCGTGGTTCACCACTGCAACCCCTCCCAGACTCAGTCAGAAAATTTGGCTAAGTGTTGACCCACGGCCGGACTTACGGTCCGTAGGTCAAGTCACGGACCGTAGTTCGTGTCCGTGGATCGATGCCCCTAAAGCCCAGCTTCAGTCCCGATTGACGGTTGACCAGCACGGACCG
>JAJONZ010092199.1:0-29221 GCA_029582445.1 Solanum paucissectum | reverse complement strand
TGTATATGACGAATATATATGTATTTGCATGTGTATATACAATTTTCTCTCGCTTTATACAAACAGAAACGCAATTTATACAATTCTGTGTATAAAGCGAGAGAGGCGAGCACAGAGGGAGCGAGCGAGACAGGGAGAGTGGCAAGCGAGAGTTTGAGGGAGAGAGGCGACTGGCAAACAGTTTGCTACAGGACACAATTAAATCAAAGTGTGGTTATACCATTTAATTTGAATTAATAGTTTGCCATGTACAATTTTCCCTAAATAATCAACACATAAATTTTTACAGGAATTCTTTTTAATTCATTCTAATTAGGACGACTTCAAAAAAAATAAGTATAACTTACATAAATTCTATAGTTTTAATATGAAATTACAATCTTTTTTTACCCTTTAACTTTTAGGTCATAATTTTGACCAACAAAATCATAAACTTTTTATAACAAAATAAATCTATATTTTAAATATTTAACATAATATTATTGGGCTCGTGCACAGCACGGGCTACCTTTACTAGTAAAATCAAGAAGAAAGAAAATATTTGAAGTAGGATAAACATAAGTCATAAATTCTAAATGGTAGGGTTGTACATAATCTGATTTAGTTTGAGTTTTTTTAATATCAAATTAATTATTTTTATTGAATTTTTAAGTCTGTGCATTAAATCTCAGATTTTTTTTGAATATTTTTTGATAAATCCTTTATACAAACATATAATAAGTTATGCTTCAAATATTTCTGATTGTTAGAAAAAAATTGCTAATTTCTAATACTAAAAAATATAGTTTTGATTTAGATAGAATTTTCAGTTTAGAAGGTAATTTTTTTCTAACAAAAGGTTTGATTATCCTTTTTTTTTCTATCCTCTGTCACAGTTCATGAGAGTTACAAATAATCTTTTTTTCCTTAAACAAAAAATCTTTACTTTTCCTTAATTAAATTTTAAATATTGATTTTTTTAATAAAATTTGAATATCTACTTCTTTCATGTCAATTTTTAACTTAAATATCTAAATTTAAAATTAATATAATTTTTTTATTCAAATACTTAAACTAAGACTTATATCGTGTAAACATCAATAGACTATAGCTCGACCTTAATATACCTTCCGGAAATTGCTATTTTTATAAATTTTATTTTTATTTATTCTTTTTGTGAATGTTATATTGAAATTAATTTCATCAAATTTTCTGACATTGGAAATTTTTTTTGCCGATCCCTAATATTTTGAGAGATATTTTTTATACAATTTATAGTTTAGAAGGAAAAAGAAGAATAAAAACATTCCAAGTTGAAGAAAAAGATGTTCCCACGACATCCTTTTTTTCCCATTTGGATGTGATGAACATTAAAGCATAGGGGATTCCGTAATTCACTTTATTTATAATTTTATTTTATTTAGTATGATTTTATTGTGTCATGTGAATTTTAAATTGTGTTTTCTCTTTTTTCTTAATTTTAAAGTTTTAAGGTTAATGAATGGGCTCACTATATCCAAGTGTCATAAGATTACTGAAGTCTCACACAACTTTTATTTGTTCCGCCTCTACATGATAAAAAATTTTAATCTTTAAACCATTATTTTGGGAAAATGATCAAATATGCCCCTAAACTATTCAAAAATATCTAAATATACCCCCATTTGAAGTTTGGCTCACTCATGCCCTCATCGTCCAACTTTTCGCATAGATATGCCCTTGTAAACGTTAGTTGCTTTGCTGGAAATAATTAGGTGATTTTCCCTTTCTTTAAATGACAAATGGAATTGTCACATTCTTTTTTAATTACCATATGTCATTTATATTAAAAATAAGACAAAATTAATACACCTCTTTTAAATAACTTATTTGACTCGTAAATCATTATTTTAACTCATTCGTATATCATATTCGACCCAACAATCATCCCTTTTAACCCATTATCAAAGCCCTAATTTGTGGCAAACTTCTTTATTTCCATCAAAAGAAGTTTGTGGTG
Source organism: Solanum paucissectum (assembly GCA_029582445.1). Taxonomy (NCBI): domain Eukaryota; kingdom Viridiplantae; phylum Streptophyta; class Magnoliopsida; order Solanales; family Solanaceae; genus Solanum; species Solanum paucissectum. The sequence continues at coordinate 27,243 of JAJONZ010092199.1, read as the reverse complement.
CTAGGGTTCGTGGAAGATTTACAGCTTGAAGGTAAGACTTCTATATTTAGTAAATTATATAAGCTAGGTACTGATTTATTCTCATATATTCTATTTTGTTACATTTTTCTTTTAAGTTATGGCTTCTAAATAAAGTCGACCTAGTTAGGCATTTGTGGTATTTGATTTGTGTCTACTAAAATCACATGAAATCTATTGTTTAATGTTAAAGGATGTATTTTTTATGCCTTTGTTAGCTTTGTTTTGTTTGTCTTTTGGTGGTCTCAAAATGTTGTTTGTCTTTTAGGGTTTAGTTTATTACATTTTTGTTGCTTTTAATGTGTTTGGTTTGATGTGATCCCTCTGAATTTACTGTTTCTTTCATGTATTTTTTAAGGATGATTGATGAAATTGAAATTGTGTTCAACTACGGGGGTAGTTGCGTCATTTCACCTCAGTTGGTTTACACTAAGAAATTATTGCACTCTTGGCTTAATTTTGACCTTGAATTATTGAGTCATAAAGATATATGTGATGAGTTTACTTTCAAGCTAGGGCGTTCTTGGGTTAAACAATTGATAGTCACTAGGCCCTCTAGTAAGTATTATATAGTAGACGGGGATGATGGAATTAGGGTCATCCTTAACCTATTGTGTGAGAAATTTAAAATCGTCACCCTCTTTGTTATGGAGGAGGGTGAGCTCACAATCTTTGCTCAACATATCACACAACATTTTGAATCACGTTTTGTAGATGTTGAGGTTGGTACAAATTGTGAAAGAATGTTGGTTCTGATTGTGAATGGGATCTTTCTGAAGGAATGTGATTATGAATGTATGGAGGCTATTAGCAAGGAAATGGGAAGAGTAGTAGGTGACAAGTTGGAAAACTTCTAGAAATTGCAAGTTGGTATGACATTTAAGGACATGAAAGAAGGTACACAGGTTCTGAATTATTATGCATTAGCTAACAAAATGGCTTTGACTATAATCAAGGGTGATACAAAGAGAACTAGGTATGGTTATGATGAGGGGTGTCCCTTTAGGTGTTTGATTTCAAGAGATGGTAAGACTGAAGAGGTTTAAGATAAAGACTTTCATCAATAAACACACATGTGAGGAGGCTTTTTTTAAAATCCAGAGCAGATTCAACCACTTTAGCTAAATACTTCAAGAACAAGCTTCAAAATAACCTCAAGTACAAGGTAAAAGATATGAGAGGAGAGCTTAAAAATGATTTTGAATTGAATATGTCTCAAACCAAACTTAAAAGGGCTAAGAGTATGGCTCTTGAGAAGTTGGAGGGTAATTTTATAAGTGATTACAACAAGCTTGAGGCCTATGCACAAGAGATTAAACAATCCAATTCCGAAGTGATGTTTTGATAAATATCTCCAAGGATTCCCAAGATGAAGGTAAAAGATTTTTTTTGAGGATGTACTTGTGTTTTGATGCTCTATAAAAGGCTGGAAATCTGATTTGAAGTCACTAATTGGACTTGATGGTACATTATTGAAAGGTAGATGTAAGTACATGTTGTTGGTTGCACTAGGACAAGATTTTATGAACAATTTTTATCCACTAGCATGAGCAATAGTGGACAAAGAAACAAGCAGGACATGGTGCTGGTTCATTGAGCTATTAAAGGGGTCTTTGGACCTTAAAATTGGCGCAAGAATCATATTCATTTCAGATATGTAAAAAGTATGATTCACAATTTTTACTTTTTGTTTCTTACTATCAAATTCTCATATTTTAATTTTATGTTCTCATTTGTTTTGTTTTATAGTTACAAGGACTGTTAAATGTTGTTGACAAAGTGTTGCCTGAAGCTCAGCATAGATATTGTGTGAGACATATTTAGAGTAACTGGTGCAAAAACTAGAGGAGTGGTCAAATGAGGAAACTTATGTGCTGGTGTGCTTGGAGTTCATATGGTGAAGAGTTCATGGACCAGTTGAACAAGTTGGGAAAATTATCAAAAGATGGTGCAAGAGATTTGGTGAGGTATCCACCAAAGGCATGGCATAGAGCTTATTTTGATATTCAGTGTAAGAATGTGATGGTTGATAACATGTTTACCGAGTCATTCAATGCATGGATCTTCGAGGCTAGAGGAAAGCCAATAATCAAGATGTTATAAGACATAAGAGTACAAGTGATGAGATTACTAGGGAAAATGAAAAAAAGTTGGGGACTTGGGTTACTGATTTTAATTTAGATTGCATGAAGTTGTACATTGACTTCAGGGACATAACACATGGTCTTATGGTGGAATTCAATGGAGATTGGGGCTATGAAGTGTCTGATGGAAAAGATAGACACACTGTCAATCTAGAGCAAAAAATACACTTGCAGAATTTGGGATTTATCAGGTATTCCTTGTCCTCATGCCATCAAAGCATTGACACACAAAAAATTAAATTCCATAACTGAAATACATTGGTGGTATAGCAAGGAGGCTTACATGCTAACTTATAAAAACAAGATGCAGCCTGTAAGAGGTCAGAAGTTCTGGAAGGTTGATCTTTCAAGTGCAATGTTGCCTCTTGATGTTGTGAAACAAGTTGTCAGACCTAAAATGAAGAGGAATAGAGAACCAGCAAAGCAAGAAAAATAAAAGGTAAGTGGTCTCAGTCCAGAAAGGGCACTCAAATGACAAGTAGTAACTGTGGCGAACCAAATCACAATGTAAAGGGTTGTTACAAGGTAAACTACAAAGTACTTATTGACAATATTCCTTGTTTTTATTGTAAGCTAAATAACAATATGCTTAATGATAATAATTTTTTAAAAAGAAAAGTGTACTGAAAATAATGCACATTCAAGGAAAGAAAAAAGACCAATGTCTGACAGTGAATAGGAGACTGAGGCTGGTACACAAAAGTCTACTTTTCGACCACAAGCTGCAACACAAGAGTTTAAACCATATGACCCTGATGTTGAAAATGAAGAAGACACACCTCTAAGACCAATGGTGATTTGTGAACCATTTGTGAATCAGAGTTAAGCACTGAGAACTTGAAGACAAGAATTGTTCCAACTGGTACAAGAAAAATTCAATTCATTGGAGATCACACTGGTGCCTTAGTGCCAACTAATCTACCATATTATCCAGTCAAAAAAACATGAAAGGGGAAAAAAGATGTCTCTATTAGATATGTGCAGATGGAGGCAAATAAGAAAAGTATCAAAATGATGAGAGTTAAGGGGAAATGACAACCTGCACCCGATGATGATTCATCGTAATTTATTTTCTATGTTAATTTTTGTAGTAATGCTCTCATGGTTTGGTTGACAAAACAATAGAGCTGATAGTAATTTTTCGGGACTAGTTCATGAGGATTAAGTTAGGTGAAACTTTCATAAGCTTTCGTAGAATGGCATCAACGACACTTTCTTTTGGTTGTGTTTATCTTATTTGTCCTTTTCAATTTATGTGAATTTATGACACCATTGCAGTATTATTGATATTTTCAAATTATCTATACAATATGTGCTATGCCTATTAAGTAATACAAATTACAAGGCCTAAAGTAATACAGTAAGAAGGTAAATTTCAAGCTGTAATTTGTCTTCAAGAAGAAGCTGTAATTTGTCTTGAAATAAAATCAATGGGGGGTAATTTGTCTTGAATAGTTAGGTTTAAGCATAACAGCCTCATTACTAATTTTGTTAAGTTTTTTGATAATTTTGGGGTAAATCTTATCTTGATATTTTTCAATCCCGATTCTCTTGCTATGCAATCTCTTCATTAACTTATTCTTTATCATTTCTAGCATTGTAATGATTGGCTTATCCCTGGCATCAAGTATATACCTAAAATATATACGCATTGGTATTATATAAATAACTATTGACAGAAAAATATTTTTTTTTTGAACTTGCTTGTTGAAGCTTTCACACAAATTGTTGAGCAACATATCACATCTAATATTTGTTTTAAATAAGGCTCTAGTCTAACTTTGAAATGGTCTTTCTGGATGGTTGAACCAATTTCTTGCCTCTCTATCTTCTTGCTCAATTTTTTCCATACATTTCTTGAATGTTATTTCATTACTGGCAATTGCTGCACTCCACACCAAATCTTTCAAAGCTTTGCCTTTGTGTTTTCCTCTGAAATTTTGGTACATATGCCTAACACAACTTCTGTGTTCAGCAAAAGGAAACAAGTCCTTAACTGCTCCAATTAAGCCCTGCGCATAATTATTTAAAATAGTTAATTGACAATGTCAAAGTAAATTAAATAAAAATATATTAACTGTAAAACGATATACCTTTTGTCTATCCGACATAAACACTATGTGATAACTATTTCTTATTTCTAGATCCTCACCGAGAATCTCCAAGAACCAACTCCAAGTTTCTTTACTTTCATTTTGAGCTATGACAGCATAGGCAACAGGAAAAATACAATCACTAGGGTCTATAGCAACTGCCGACAATAAATTTCCTCCAAAATTTCCTTTTAGCCGACATCCATCTAGGCTAATGAAGGGCCTACACCCTGATTTAAATGCTTCTTTCAATGCACCAAAACACACATAAAATCCCTGAAACTTTTCTTTATTTCTCCAAATCACAACAGTTGATCCAGGATTAGAATTCAATAACTCTGCTCTATATGATAAAAGCTTACCATATTGAAGGCTCTCATCTCCAACCACCCATTTTAGAGCTTGATCTTTGGCTCTCCATGCCTTCTTATATGATATTGTATAATTGAGGTCCTTTCTTACGATAGCTATGATTCCATTTATACTCCAATTTGGATCAACTTTAAAAATTTCAACATACCTTCTAGCTATATATTTTGGTGTCATGTGGGGATTATCAAACACCATGCCACCCTTATGAGTCAAATTGATAGACTTGATCTGCACAGTAGGATCATCTTGACTTAACTTGCTAGCATAAATTCTAAATGGACAGTCTTTTCGCTTGCAAATACACACCACCCTCTCTGTATCATTGGGATAAATTTTTAGCTCTCTTCTATTTTTAATACCCCACTCCAGGCAAGCTTGTTTAAATTCTGTAAAATTTTCAAACGTCATCCCTAGTATTAGGAGCCTACAGACATTTTGTAAAACCAATACATAGTACTAATCCACTTCTGGAGTTGGATATTTAGAGATAAACTAGCTATTAGGAACATTGATTTTTACAAAAACTATAAACATCTGTTGCTTGTTCACGGTAAAAAATCAAAGGTTCCTTGTTCATGATAAAAAAAATGATTTTTACACAAACTATAAACATCTGTTCAAAGCTTAGGCAGATTCAAACAATAGAAATATCCGATTGAAAAACAAGCAAGCAAATAACCCCTAAATTTTAAGAAGATTACTCCAATATCATGTGAGGTATTCAAATTATTTCATAATTTACACTTCAAAGGTAAAAGAATCAGAAGAAAACTTGAATTTTACCTCGTGGCCATTTCTTTGGTCGACATCAAAGGTATACAGCGGCTCAGGAGACAGTTCCTTATGCAAATTCATTAATTTATTTCTTGAAGAACCGGAGGAAGCCACATATTTTCTTGCAGGATTGGAGGAGCTCATATTTGGATTTGCCGCCGAATCCCCTAGAACTAGGGTAGAAAATTTTGGGCTATGTAATTTTTTTTTTATTGGGTAATATGGGTTGTCTAATATTTTTTTTTTAAATGTTAATAATAAAAAAGGAATAATGTGAATAATATTTGTTTTTGTCAAGTATATTTTGAGGCAAAGAGATCAAGTTGGGTGATATTGTGGTCCTATAACAAACATAAATGATATTTCTAGGTAATTTCCCAAACATGGGTGACCGTAGCTCAAAATTAAAATAACATTTACATAAATTTTAAAGTGATCCTACTAATTGTATAATATTTAACCGGCATTACACATGTTTATTATTTTTGGTATAAATACAATTATATAATTTTAAAAAAAAAAATATTGTATTTTTATCCGTTCCTTATTGTTTGGCTTTATGTAAAAAAATTGAATTGAGTTTTTTGTTTTGCTTTATCTTAGGAAGTGAAGAACGTGTGCATTTTTTGCTATTTTTTTTATTAGTAAGAGTTAGAATTATTTACTTTTTATCTATTGAAAATGGCTGATTCATAGCAGTTTAATTTTCTAATTTCTTTATTATTTTTTAAAAAATTGTTATTTCAATGTTTTTTTTTTTCATATTTCATGATTTTTTATTTATTTAATTTAAGATAATTACTGATAAAATAAAAGATTATTAACATAGATTTTTATTGATTATAGGACTGTATAGTAGTGGATAGGTAATAGAAAGTTATATAGCTGTTTTTTTTTCCTCTTTTAATTAATTTAACACTCTGGAACTAGTAGGCAAAACTAGAGCTTAACATGAGGGTTAGAGTCATAAACGTACCTCCCCGTACCTAAAAATATAGGGTTTCGTGTTAGAACGTCAAAGTATGACCCCCCAAGGACCAACCATGGGTCCTTGAGGAGGACCCCTAGAAGCTGCCTGGGCAGTGACCCACGAAGGGGATCCACGCCTCGTGGGTCAGGCCACGCCTCGTGGGTGAGGGGCGTAGGTCAAACCTGGACAATCTAGCCTGAGAACCTCGACCCACGGTTCACCATCACTCCACGTGGGTCCATCCACGGACCGTGGTCGTGGGGTCGTGGGTGAGGCCTGAAATTGCTTTTTGGCAGTTACACTTAGGGGCATTTTGGGGATTCCCGATTTTAATTAATATTAAGTGATATCATTTTACACTAAATTAGGCTAACTATATAAGGTTTTTAAGTCACAAAATTAAGTCATCCAAGCCAGTATTCTAAAAATCCCAGAAGAACTCATCCTCTCCAAAAATTCTCTCTCTAAAATTTCAAGGAAGAAGAAGAAGAAAGTTGAAGCTAGGGTTTGAAGGAGCAAGGTTTTCTACTCAATTTCTTTGGAGATTCATAGCTAAGGTATGGTAGTCCTTCATCCATGGATAGCTTTCATCCATGGAGTCCCTTCAAATTCAATTTCAAAACTAGTGATTCCCTAAAAGCAAGGGTTTTGACTCTAAGTCATGAATTCTTTTCAAAAATGATTTTAATGATTTAATTACTTTATATTGTGATTGAATTGTTGATTTAATGTGGGTTTTAAGTTGAAATCCCCATGAATCCATGAAAATCTCCATATTCCCAATGTGTGTATATATATATATATATATATATTAATTTTAATTTTGGAAAGCGCTTTAAAATTATTTTAAAAATAAAATAGTAATTTATTATCCACCAAAATCACCAACACCTACCACTTCTGTCAACTCACAAAATGGTCATGTCTGCTTTTCAACTCAGTCTGCTAAAATCAAAAGTTCCAACTGGCATCAAAGGCTTGGGCATGCACCAGTTCCAGTTCTCAATCAAATACAAGATATCAAACGTACATTAGATACATCTCAAATTTGTAATTGTCCCATTTTTCCTTTAGCTAGCAAACTCGAATACCTTTTTCTACTCACAGTTTTTGTTCATACTTTTCAATTAGTGCATATGGATGTATGGGGTCCTTTTAAACAAGATACATATAATGGCAACAAATATTTTCTTACTCTTGTGGATGATTTTAGTAGAATGACTTGGGTTTTCTTGTTGAAATTCAAAAGTGACATTTTATTTCACTTAAAATATTTTATTCACATCTTGTTCAGAATCAGTTTGACACCTCCATTAAGACTATAAGATCAGATAATAGTTTGGAATTCATTAACTCTCAATGTACTACTTTATTTCAATCCCTTGGTATTGTTCATCAAACGGCTTGTGTTTATACCCCACAACAGAATGGGTGGCTGAGAGAAAACATAGACATCTTCTTGAGGTTGTCGGGGCATTAAGATTTCAGGGTCATATTCCTCTTAAATTTTGGGGTGATTGTGTGCTTACATCCACTTACATCATCAACAAACTGCCTTCAAACGTTCTACATGGTGTCCCACCTTATGAGAAACTCTATAAAGTTGCTCCCAGTCTAGGACATATGCGAACCTTGGGCTGTCTCTGCTATGCTACTGATCCTACTCCTTCTGATAAATTTTCACCTAGAGCAATCCCTATTGTTTTTATGGGGTATTCATCTACTCAAAAGGGATATCGACTCTATAATCTCTAGTCTCACATCTTTTTTGTTAGCAAATATGTTCATTTTAGAGAACACATTTTTCCCTTTCTGCATTCACCATCTACCACTCCATCTTTCCATATACTTACCCCTCATCTTCTTAACTCAGATTCTACAACCCTACCTACTGAGAGCACTTCTTCTCATTCATCCACTTCTCCACATCATTCTCCCGATCCTCCTATTTCACCTGTCCTTCCTCTCATATCTTCTCCACATGTTTCCTCTTCTCCCACTCTTTCACCAGCCACAATGGCTGCTAAAAGACTTTCTAGAGCTACCAAACCTTCCATATGGTTCTGACTATGTTCACCCACCCACTCATTCATTCCAGACCTTCTTCATTCCCTATTAACAATGTTATTCATTATTCTCATCTTAGTCCTAGTTATCAGGCTTTCTTATCTAAATTTTCTCCTTTCATTGAAACACACCTTTACTCTGATACTAGATGATAGATGGATTCAAGCCATGAAACAAGAAATTAATGCCCTTGTGGAAAACAAAACTTGGGAGGTGGTTGATTTACCAGCTGAAAAATTGCCCATTGGTTGTAAATGGGTGTATAAAATCAAGTGTAATGCTGATAATTCTATAGAGAGATTTAAAGCTAGGCTGGTGGCAAAGGGTTACACCCAAAATGGGGGTGTGAATTTTTATGACACTTTTTCTCCTGTTGCAACGATGGTTACTGTTAGGTGTGTTCTTTCTTCGACTTCAATGCATGATTGGCATGTCTTTCAAATGAATGTGTTTGAGGCTATTCTCCAGGGTGACCTTCATGAGGAGGTATACATGGTATTGCCTCAAGGGTTTGGCAGTAAGGGGGAAACCTTAAAGGTGTGCAAGTTAAAGAAATTCTTATATGGCCTTAAGCAAGCATCTAGGCATTGGAACATAAAACTTACCACTGCATTGATCAACTCTGGCTTCCAACAGAGTAAACATGACTATTCATTGTTCACCAAGAAAGTTGGTCAGAAAATTGTGATGATACTTATATATGTGGATGACTTATTAATCACTGAAAATGACATGCATCTTATCAAGGAATCACAGAACACCCTACAACAAAACTTCAAAATTAAGGATTTGGGAGAATTGAGATACTTTCTAGGGATAGAGTTTTTGAGGTCTAGCAGAGGTATACTCATGACACAGAGAAAGTATACTCTGGAGTTAATTTCAGAATTGGGATTAGCAGGAGCTAAACATGATGTGACACCTCTAGAGATACACCGCCACTGCTTATGATAAATACTTGAAGAAAGAAGGTAATGATGATCCAAAATTGGTGGATAAAAGTTCTTACCAAAGATTAGTAGAGAGGTTATACTCTATCTAGCAATGATCACGGCCTGATATCTCTTATGCAGTTCAAACCTTAAGTCAATTTATGCATGATCCAAAATAGTCTTATCTGGAAGGAGCACTTCATGTAGTAGGGTATCTTAAAGGGAATCCTGGATTGGGAATTTTGCTGAGTAGTGACAAGGATGATACACTGACAACCTTGTATGATTCTGATTGGGCCTCTTGTGCAGTAACAAGAAAATCAGTGACAAGCTACTGTGTGAAGTTAGGTAATTCCCCGATTTCTTGGAGATCAAAGAAACTAGAGATTGTGTCAAGAAGTACAACAGAAGCTGAGTATAGAAGCATGACTTCTGTTGTTGCAGAAATCATTTGGCTTGTAGGACTGTTGGAAGAAATGAATATGAAGGTGAAGATACCAGTGAAAATGTTTTGTGATAATAAAGCTGCTATACAGATTGCTGGGAATCCTATATTTCATGAAAAGACAACACATAGAGATAGACTGCCACTTTGTGAGGGAGAAATACAAAAGGGATTAATTAAGACAATGCATATTCCTGGAACTGATCAAGAAGCTGACATTTTGACTAAAGCTCTAGGAGGTTAACAACATCACTACATAAGATCAATTAGTTTGTTAATTAACGATAATTAGCAGTAGTTAGTTGAGTTAGATATTTTTACCTCTTAAGTCTGCTAGATTAGTATAAATAGATAGAAGCATTGTATTGTACTCAGTTTTTTGATGAATGAATATTCTCCCACTCTACTATAGAAGCTTTATCTCCTTTTCATAACCATTGTTTTAACAAATTGCAATAATAACCACACAACTGAGAAATTATGTTGTCTTTTCCAAGGATGGACGGACTTGCAAAAGCCTTGTTTCTCTTGTTCTTATTTAGTTAATTTTGCTTAAGTCATCTCTCTGTCTCTCCATATTTGTCTCTCTCCATTTTCTGATACTATGTCAAAACATAAATAGTTAACTATTCAATTTTCTTATTTGTGAATTATTCTACATTGTTATCTACTGTGTGTTCTCTTTTTGTTGTTCCTATCTGGTGGTAGTTTAATCAATCGTGTTTCTTGGAGCATAATTATTATTGAATATGGCAGTCATGGCGAAGGGGAGACTGCCATGGATTTGTATATAGTGCTTGTGCAAAGTGGTCTTACACTATATGTTCTTTATGTATGTAGTCACAATGGACTAATTGTCGACCAAGGTATGATCTTGTTTGACTCTATGGAAAGGGATTTTATTAGATTTATCCTGAACATGAACATTGTACATGTATAGTTGACCTACTTCATCGAGCTTGTAGGCTGAAAGACAACTTCTATAACTGACGAAATTTTCAGAACTAATGGAATCGTTGTTGCTAACTCCGATGTTGAACCATATTGGTGTGTGAAACTTGTCAAACGTATTATCCTATTCTTGAAAAATGTGATGACCATTGAAATGGCAGATTATACGTTAAGTCATGAGAACCTTAAGACTATCAATACGTTAGAAAAACGTGAGCTACCAATGGACATGTCTGATGCCTTTGAACTCTTTATTGAGATAAGCAGTACAAAATGTTTGAATTGGATCTTCTAACAATCTCCATTGTTGATATAGGTACTAACAATCCTATTAATCTTGTAAGGGTCTAGAGGTCCGCTGATAATTCTTTTAAAGGTTTTTGGTGTGGAATCCAATTATTGATGTGATTCTCATTACCCAATACCCAGTGAACATAGTTGTTACACTCCTTCCAACCTAATTCAGTGTTCTTTCATATTGGACTAGTTTTTTTTCCAGATAATTAGCAGGACTTTGGATTCTAGTGGATCTGGTATAGATTCTCAATAGTGTTGATGCCCATAGAGATTTTGGATTCTTGAAGAGCCTCCATGCTAATTTCATGTGTAAGGTTTTGTTCTTCCATTTACATTTTTGTAGACTAAGGCCACCCCTCTCTTTATCATCCGTGACAATATCCCAATTTATTAGATGCATTTTCCTCTTGACGTCAGTGGTACTCCATATAAAGTTCCTCCGAATTTGATCAATTTTTTTTTTTTTGTTATGGCAGATGTAGTTTGAGTAGCTGCATGACATGCATTGGGATATTATTGGGGGATGATTTGGATATGTTTTATGCATAGGGCATTTTCTGCCAAAGGTGTTTTTTTATGTTAGGTTGGACAAGTTCTGAATTAAATGTTAAATGATCTATGTGGATGAAATTTATTGCCAACTGCATATGCTTTAGCAGTCTGAATACTTGACCTGTTAAATTGCACTTGAGTTGGGGTCTTTCGAAAACAACCTCTTTATTTCCACGGAATAGTGGTAAGGTCTGTGTGCACTCTACCCTTCTCAAATACCACTTGTGGAATTTCACTGGATATTGTTGTTTTAGTTACGTTTCACTACATTATCTCATGCTCTTATGTGCGGACCTGATCTTTTCATAGGTCAAGCACGTGAAATACTTTCTTGATAATAGGTGGCAGTGACACTTAAAACTTAGGACCTCTACTTAGTCTGCTACTATGTGGAATTGTGCGCCATATTTCTAACGATTCAATCTTTAAATGAGATTAGTTAAACAATTTAGCACTAATATATGTTTCTTTCACTTTTTGTAATGTTGAATTTAAAAAGAAAACTTCTTGCAGAGTGTAAGATATGCTATTTGATATACTATTTCTAAATGTAACTATGGACTGAAATTGAGATATCTTGAAATCTATATTGCGGAGACTCTTAAAAATTATCGACACGTGTTGGATACTTCAAAAATAATACATTTTGAAGAATCCAACATGAGTGGCAATATTTTGGGAGATTCCTAGCAACATGACCCAAAAATTACTGCAAGATTCACATATAAGCAACTATATAAATAAGAGGATTTAATAGAAACATATAGGACGCCTACAGAGAGTATCTAATGGTTGTTTGCTTTACAAGTGAATGTGATATGCTGGTGGTTGTTGAGATTATATGGCAAGAACGGTGATTTAGTGATTAATTAGACTGGTGAGTTAGTTAAAAGTGCAGATCCTTAAATAGCTATTTTTGATCTATGGAAGAAGATGTATTATCAGATGTGTAGCCCCTATTATTTCATCTTGGTTTTTAGGATATCTCTATGAGTTTTATTTTATGTATCTATGCAACATCTATGAAGACACAAAGAGTCTGCATTTATTGTTAATAGAAAGTCATGTTTTAGTTCCATTTGATTGATAGGAAGCTTACCTATATATATCATGAGTCACTGCAATTTTTTTGTTTGATGACAGATATGGAGAAACAAGTAGTTAGACAAACTCTCCATGAAATGCCTAATTGATAGGAATCAAGTTGAGGTAACTTCAAAATGAGATGAATATTTCACCAGGTAAATTCTATTACTAACTAATATTATATTTCTACAACTCGAGTTATTACTTTTTGAAATTGTATATATATGTTGGTATCAATACAATCTGATGTACTTATATTTTCATTTGGTGTGGCATTTGCAACTACCATTCTGCTCTATGTAGTACATGAGATCAAAATTTAAGATTGTGAGGAAAAATTATAGGCAACCCCCCTACTACCTATATTTTATTCTCGAAATTGAAAGAATTATTACAATCACTGTGGGTCTATTACCTATTTGATTATTTAAAGTAGTCTTCAAAGTTCACCCCCCTACTACCTAAATACTGATTTGGAAAAGGTCTGATATAGCTGATTTGCTCAAGAAATGACAACGTTATTCCCAGAAAAATTAGTTGAATGCATTTAAGTTTTTTCTATGCTACTGTATGTTAATCTGAAATAGATGGTTGTAACTTGTACTAAAGCCACTTGGTGGTTTTATATGTTTTCTGCTGTTGCAGGCTATTGGGTAACTCTATCTTCTTTGCCTTATAAAGTTGTTAACAAACTTTTTTACTGGTCTGAATTGGCTAATGTATCTAGCATCGAGCAGTTTATGTAGTTTATTGGTTTCCCTGTCTTAGATTGACTAACTGTACATATTCAGTATAATCCTACAATAGGAATTAAAATGTTGTTGGTAGAGCTATCTTGTTTTTTTTTTTTTTTTTTTTTACTTCTGATCATTAACGCAGATAGTGGGTAGCACGACATTCACATCCTTTTGTGACTTCAACTTAGGAGACCCAAATCTAATCTTCCATGATAAGTGAAAAAGAAATTATTGTATCATCATCCTCTACTTTTTATATTGTCAAATTATGCTCAATTAGGCATTTATCAAACTTGAGCTGCACTCTAAGCTACTCTGCAAACAGATCTTGCGGAAGAAAAATGGAGAAACTATTTTATTGATCTCTTTTGTTTAGTTCAACTGGAAAAAGGAATACAAGCATGACTATATATAGTCTACAATTAGCTCATACAACTGCCATCTTTCCTCTAATCTCATTGACTCAAATTAGACAGCTTACAACTCCACTAACAGTCCACTCACAGTGCCTCCAACTAACTAACTAACTTTGGCTAGTTTTAATACTCCCCCTCAAGCTGGAGGGTGAAAGATATCAAGAACCCCCAGCTTGGATAACAAGAAACTGTGTTGTGCCACTCCCAACCCTTTTGTCAACAAGTCTGCAAGCTGAAACTTAGTGGACACATGAACTGGATGTATGAGGCCTTCCTTAATATTTTCCCTTACAAAATGACAGTCGATCTCGATGTGTTTCGTGCGTTCATGGAATATAGGATTTGTAGAAATCTGCATAGCTGCCTTGCTATCACAGTAGAATTGTATAAGAGTTAATGCATTCACAGGTAAGTCCTTCAGTAATCCAACCATCCAGATGACTTCAGCAACTGCAGCGGCCATGCTGAAATATTCTGCTTCTGCTTATCTACGACTTACAGTCTGTTGCTTCTTGGATTTCCAAGAAATCAATGAAGCACCTAATTGTAGTACAAAACATGTGACTGATCTCCTCGTATTAAGACAGCCAGCCCAGTCCGAGTCACAGTGTACTTCCAAATTTTCTATGGGACCTTTTCTCAGGAATATGCCCAACCCTGGTGAACCTTTAACATATCTTACCACTCTTAATACAACCATCCGTGATTGCTTAGGTTGTTGCATAAACTGACTCAGCAATTGAACGGCAAAAAAATGCCTGTCCTAGTAATTGCCAAGTAAATCAAATTTCCAATGAGCTTTTGATATCTGCATGTGTCTTCAAATAAAGGATCATCATGGACTCCTTTGCACTCATCATGTTCAACTGTAGTAAGCTTAATATTGTCTTCCAGTGGTGTGTGAACAGGCTTGGCCCCTGCTAGTCCTACATCATATATAAGTTTCAATGCATACTTCTTCTGATTCATCAAAATTCCAGGTTGAGACCTCAAAACTTCAATTTCTACGAAATACTTTAATTCCCCTAGATCTTTGACTTTGAACTGACTGAGCAAATACTTCTTTGCATCATCAATAAGTTTAATGTTGCTTCCTCTAAGTAGAATATCATCTACATATATCAACAGGATCACAATATCACTACCATAGTGTTTAGTGAACAAAGAATGATCATGTGAGTTTTTTTTATAGCCTGCATCAGGCAGGGCAGTTGTCAATTTAATGTTCCACTGTCTTGAGGCTTTCTTGAGTCCATATAGTGACTTTAATAATACCATGAAATCCCTGAGGCAAAGACATATAAAATTCCTCATAAAGGTCTACTTGTAAGAATGCATTGCTTACATCCATTTGAAAGAGATTCCAATCCTTAGATGCTGCCACACTTATAATTGTTCCCATCTTTGCTACTGGTGAAAAGGTTTCATGGTAATCCAAACCTTCCTTTTGAGTGTATCCTTTTGCTACCAATCTTGCCTTGTACTTGTCAATGTCTCTACTAGCCTTGAGCTTGACTTTGTATATCCACTTGGATCCTATGGGGTGCTTACTAGGTGGCAATGGCATTAGTTCCCATGTCTGATTCTCCTCTAGGACATTGATTTCCTGCTGCATGGCAACATTCCATTCAGTATGTTGAGATGCCTCTTCAAATTTTCTTGGTTCTTGAATAGCTGAAAAAGAGCTCAAATAGGCCTGATATTTGCTAGATAAGTGTGTATAACCAACGTAGTTAGCAATGGGATATGTGCAGTTTGTTACAGATTCAGCAGAAGTAACATAATCATTGAGCCATATGGGTGGTTTAAAACTTCTTGAAGGCCTTCCTGGAATGAATGGAGGTGGAACCACTTGTGCATCATCAGGGATATCTGCATGAGCAACTTCATTGATGGTTGTAGGATACCCTGGTGGATCTTCATCAACACGTGCAAGTTTCATAGCTCCTGAACTTGTGGTTGTAGTGGTCTCAACAGGCAAATCATGTGGATTTCTAACTTGTACAACTTCTTGCATGATTGTATCAGGAATGTAAACATTTTCCTGAGTATTATTTTCTTCAACTGCCAAATCATTTGCAGATCCAAGTGGTGTGACAGTAAACATATCTTCAACATCACAATGTGTTCTATCCTTAAAAGGGAACACTGTTTCTTTGAATGTTACATCTCTGCTGACAAACATACATCCAATATCACATTCATATAACATGTATCCATTTTGGTTCTCACAAAAATCTATCATGACTGCTCTTCTAGCCATTTGTTGAAATTTATCACCTCTAGGCAGCACACTAGCAAAACAAAGACATCCAAAGACTTTTAGGTGATCAATCTTTGGTTGTTTCCTAAATAACATCTCATATGGTGATTTTCCATTTAAGACCAGTGAAGGTAGTTTGTTTATCCGATACACAATAGTTCTTACACATTACCCCCAGAATCTGATAGGTATTCCACTCTGAAACTTCAAGGCTCTAGCCACCTCTAAAATGTGTTTGTGCTTTCTTTCAACTAACTCATTTTGTTGAGGAGTGTAAGCACAACTTGTTTGATGAATGATTCCTTTGAATGAAATAAATCAACACATTGAGAATTAATAAACTCCCTACCATTATCAGATCTAAACATTTTAATCGACACATCAAACTGATTCTTTATTTATGACAGGAAATTTTGCAACACAGTGAACACTTCACTCTTTGACTGAATGAAGCAGACCCAGTATATCTGTTGTAGTCATCTACCAATGTAACAAAATAGTGTTCCATGTCATATGTAGGCTTTTTATAAGGCCCCCAAACATCCAGGTGGACTAAATCAAAACAGTCTATAGTCTTAGTGGTACTACTTTGAAATTTAAGTCTATTTTGCTTAGCTAATGGACATACGTCACAGGTGTCATGGACATAAGGATGCACTTTCCTTGGAAGAGAGGAAATGTGTTGCATAGCTGCACCAATTGTATGTCCAAGCCTGTAATTCTATAAAGTGTCTTCAGCACTGGTAGAGATCTTAGTAGAAAGATTTGCTGATGTATATGATATTGGACTAATGATAGATTCTTTGAGAATGTATAAGCCTTCTCTTTCCTTACCAATCCCCATGACCTTGCCATTGGAGAGTGCCTGAAATATACAAAAATCAGGGAAGAAGGTAACAACACAAGATAATTCTATGGTTAGCTTGGAAACTGAGAGTAAATTGAATTTAAACTCAGAAACATGCAACACATTGTGTATAGCTAGATCTCCCATAATCATTGTCCTTCCTTCATTATTGATTTGAGACATGTCACCTGTAGGAACCTGGACTTTGCAAACAACATATGGACTTCTAAGTGAAGTAAGAAGTTCCTTATATGGAGTAACATGATGAGATGCACCTGTGTCAATAATCTAGTCATGTACTAAGGCACTGAAGAGTAACGCAGGGATATCTGTTAGATTAGCAGAATACTGTGATGGCTCTTCATTCCCCATCATGTGCAACATCTGATCATATTGATGATCACTGAAGAAATGGCCCTGTGAGGAGGACGGCTCTGCTGAAGTATGAGTGGAGTTAGCTCGAGGCCTGAACCCTGATGAACCACCTCTATCATCAGGTCTAGGTGGTCGATAACTGCCTGAGTTATGCTGAAATTGACCCTGTGAGGTCTGTATCCAGTGGGCTGATTCTGAGTATTTCCAAAAGAGTTGGAACCATCACCTTGAACACTTCCGCTAGATCTAGAATATCCTGCACCATCATTACTATTGTCCTTCTTATGACTCTGGAATCCAGAAGGATAATCAATCAAGCGATAACAATTGTCCTCTTTATGGTTTTGATACCCACAATATTCACAAAAAAAATCAAACTTCTGAGGACCACCTGAAGCTCCTGGTTCCTTCTTAGGAGATGGTTTATACGTTTCACTGCCTCCTTCTTGGCATCAACAACACCTAAAGTTCATTGGCTCTCCTCTTTTATACTATAGCATACACTTCATTCACAATAACAATAAGATTCCTTGCCAGAATACTACTTCAAATTTGATTGTAACTTTCATTTAGGCCCATAAGAAATTGTAGCAGTCGTTGAGATCTTAAATGCTCCAAATAAGGTCGTGATTCCCCACAAACACACTGATGCAATGGTGCCATGATATCTAATTCATGCCATGAATCCATCAATTTAGAGTAATAAGTGGTTACAGAATCCATACCTTGCCGTAAGGTCACAATATCAGTCCAGAGATGGTAAATTCTCATTAGATTCAATCGATCAAAACGCTTTTTGAAGTCAAGCCAAACTTGTTTCGCATGTGATGCATATAGGATCGTCGGCATTAGTTCAGCTGCAACCGTACTGTTGGAATGTATGCTACCACTAACAGTCAATGAACCAGGTCCCTTACTCAAGTAAGAACAGTAATGTCAGCACAAGCAGTTGTACGCGTCCACTACACATCAACGGACCAGGTCTCTTGACTCAACAAGAACAGTAACTGAAATAAATGCAGAAGGTAAATAACTGAAAGTAAAATCTGCACAAGGATTTTACGTGGAAACTCCCTTGCTCAAGGGCGGTGAAAACCACGACCTGTCCTCACAGGCTTTTCAACCCAAACTCCATTTCACTCAAACGGAGCAACGATTCAGATTACAAATTTTTGCAACCTAGGAATTTAACACTAAATCCCTCCCCCCTCAATGTAGGAACTCTTACTACAAAGAGAGTAACTAAGCAATAACACTATTGCCCACTAAGCTACCCACATTTAGATAACTTAAAATTTGACTAAGCAACATCCACGTTGCCCACTAAACCATCCCACCTAGATGACTTAGAATTTGACTAAGAAGCAACAATGTTGCCCACTACATCTGTTGACCTTAACCGACTTAGACTTTTAGACGAACTGAACAACAATCTAATTCCTTTATAGATTAGGAATATATTTACAATGTAATCCCGGAAGATATAATCCTAAGACAACTAGACAGCTTGCAGCTCTATCAAATCCCTGTGGATCTTGAGGATAATACTTCTTTGAAGATGGCCTTTTCTTTTGAGCTTATGATTTTTTTTGGAAATTCACAACTTTGTTTGCCAAAATCTTGGGTTTGTGTTTGGAGAAGAGACTATTATCAAAGTGGACACAAACCCTTGGGACAAGACCAGTGGCTGAAAGCCTGCTGTCATGAAATGATGTGCACCAACCACATTAGAGTTGGCAGCCTTTCTGACGGCTGTCTTATCACCTTTTCATATCGCAGTCTTACAGGGACCAGATCCATTGCAATGTTCTTTGGGAGTTCCTGAAAAGGCTTGCTGGCTCACTTCCTCCTTTGACTGAATGAATTTAATATGGTGTTTGTCATGTTGAAAATATCAACCATAAAGAGTTATTACCCGTTGGACAAACACCCTCGTCCATTCTGATTGGTTCAATACGTTGACGCCTCACCAACCACTGACTGACAGGACAACTTTACAGTTGTACCCCATTATGCATTTGATGGAGAGAACTCTGCCAGGGACCATGTCCCTGCATTTGTGAAACACTGAAACAGATAATCTCGTTTGCTCTTCTTATTGGTGCAATAAACTGCACTTTTCACCTACCACCTGACATGACAGCTTTATAGCTGTACCCCATTTGAATCTGGACGAGAGCACTCTGCCAGGGACCAAGTCTCTGCATTTGTGAGGATCATCAAAACACCTAGAATATAACATTTCCCCCCTTTTTGATGATTACACACAAATATTCCTCACACTGAGTTTATTCATTTATTTCCCCTTCCAGCAGTTTCAATAACAAGGATCTGGTTCCTTGTTAGATCCCTAAGTTTGTTAAATCATCAAAACTTAATATCAGCTCCAAACTAACATTTCCCCCCTTTTTGATGATAACAAACTTATTCACCAGTTCCCCCTATCAACAAGAACTCTTCAGGTAACTGGAGTTTCATCATCCCCGAAGTTTGTCAAATCATCAAAACATCAAAATAACATTTTCCCCATTTTTGATGATGATAAACTTTTTCAACTTCTTCCCTCTATTGGCATGACCATATCCTCTTCAAGTAGAACTTATTCCCCTATCGACATGACCATATCATCATCAAGTGGCACTTCTTCCCCTTATCGTCATGACCATCTTATCATTGATCTCGTACCATCATTGATTGCCATCATTGATCTCATACCCTAACAATCTTCCCCCTTTTGACATCATAAAAAAGGGTTAACGCAGTAAACCAAGTTTCCAGAAATGTAGTTCAAGCAAATTATTGGCCACTTGGGCAACATTGAACATGAGAAAAAAAAGCATAAAGTAATGAGACAAGTCAGTAGAAACAAGACATTTTCATTCACAAATAAAAGATCAGCCATCAAAGCATTGCAGACATCATTATGAATGAGAATCAAGGCAATACCCATTGAGTTTCGATAGAAAGGATGAATGATGACTGACATGGATATTTAGGGAGAGAGGGGGTGGCTTGTGAGCAAGGGATGGAAGGAATAGAATTAGTAGAACATATCCCTTAGCATGGTGTTTTAGAAGCTTCTCTTAAAGTTCAGCATGCTTTGCTGGTTTTTTTTCCCAACCTGGTCCCTCTGATTGTTCCTCCAGAAGCTAAGCCTTCAAACAAACTATTTTAATATCCCTGTTAGCAGGAGCAATTGTCATAGCTTCCATATCAAGCCTGAGTTTCTCATAACAGAAGAATAGTAAGATTAAACTTACTCAAGGCCTCCGAGATGAATATATCAATAATTGAGGAACCATTTCATATATATATATTTTTTATTTCCATTTTTTTTGTGTCGGACCTGGTCCCTCGTCACACTAAAAAATTTCTCCAACCAAAAATTCTTTAGGATCAAATGGTGTGCTTTTTTTAGAGAGGAGAACAGAGGGTTTTGAAAGGGATTTTAATTTTCTGGGGAGATAGAAAGAAAGATGAAGTATGAAGGAAGTGAAAGGGTGTATAATGAAAAAAAAGGTGTCATTTTGGTAGTCAAAAGATGGACAAACGGTTAGATACCTGAATGACAGACATATGGCAATTGCAACGGTTCTCATGTATAATTCAAACTGCAATGTTAAGAGTGCTAACCTTCGAGAACAGACTGGGTTTCTCTCTGTAGTTTGAATGTGATTGCCTAGATCTGTCCTGAGCTCTCTTTTCCTTCAGCCCTTTTGCCATGTGTGTATACCTACAAAAGGTATGAGACTGAATTTGCTAAAACATACATAACTGAAAATCAAGGATACCTGCTCCCTTTGCATAATCATGAGAGAGTTGATTGCTTCGGATCCGTTCAAGAAGGTTTCAGCATTCCCAACTTCAGTTTGATTATCTCATCCAGGTTTTCTAATAGCTTCAAGACCCTGCTTGATCTACAAGAGTTGAGCACTTCAAGCTTCACCTGCTACATACTCTTGCCTCAATTGTTGAAGGAGTAATTGAATCTTGCCTTTTAGTTCCCCATGAGTGAGAGATCAGCCTAGAACATAATCCAATCCTGAGGTACTCTTTCTATCAACTTGATACCCAGCATAGTCAGCATCACATGTTTCTCCAATCAAAATGTCTCATAATGGACATAATAGAACCAAGTCTCTGTCTTTTTCAAATGTCTTATGATTCTCTGAGCAGCCTTCAAATGTGATTCTGTTGGACAATCTTGGAATCTTGCATAAATCCTAACACTTGAATCATTTACATCTGGACCAGATCCATTAGCACCTAGCTTCGAGTTGATTCCTATGGGAGTATCAATTGCCTTGTCATTTATAATGTGAATCTTCTTCAGTAGCTTCACTGAGTAGGAACCAGGTCCCTGTTCTTGACAAACTGGTCCTTTCTCAGTGTATTGGTGAAGATTTCGGCCACTTGATCTTCCATTTTGCAAAACTTCATGATGACTTTACCCCCTGTTAACATTGTCTTGACTTCAAGTATGCCAAGCCTTAGAGCAGCTCATTGATGCACTTTTGTAGACAACCGAGGGTACCTTTAGAGTTTTGCTGAATCTGTAGCTCTAAGAAGAAATCTCCCATTGTGCTCATTTAGAACTCACTACCCATGAATGCGGCAAACTCTTCACACAACAATTCAAAAGGTTGCTCTAAAGATGACATCATCGATATACACTTGAATGATCAGCAATTCATTTCCTTGTGATTTGAAAAAGAGGGGTTTTTGACAATTTTACCTCTTTTGAAGCCATTGTTGAAGAGGAACTTGGACAACCTATCAGCTTGTTTGGGAACCGAGTGTCATACTTTGCTTCTTTCAAACTGAGCTTGATCAACTTCTTCTTTCTCACCTTCAGAATTCAAATTATTAGTTTGAATTGCATCATCTTTTTTCAGCACTGTCTACAGGACCGGGTCCCTCATCAGGTTCATAATCTGCATCAGCTTCCTTGAGATTGTTGGATTCATGAAGAGGATGTTCTTCAGTAAGTTCATTATTTAGATCATATCTCTGAATCTGAAAGATCTCTTCCATCTCAGAATCTTCTTTGTTTTGCAACTTACTTCTCAATTATTTCAGACTCATCAAAAATCACATGAACATCTTTTTCAATGCACACATTTTTTATACACCGGATAAGCCTTGCTGGAGGAAGAGTATTCCACAAATACTCTTTCAACATCATTGAGATTACACTTCTCAATAACATCATTTTGGTCACAAAATATGTACTATTCACTATTTCAGCCTGAAATTCCTTTGGAAGATTAACAACCTGCATATTTCACTTGAAAGATGATCTGATCTGCTTCCTTTTAACACAAGCATCTCAAACTTTGTCGTCTGTAAATTTTATTTTGGGCAGACCGTGGACCAGTCCCTTGACACAAGTTTGTTTAGAGAGAAGAGCTTAACTTGCCAAGTCTCATGTATCATAGAACAATATTCTCACCTTGAGGATCAAGGGAAGTGAGAATGTTACAACGAGTAGTGTTTAGATCAGCAGTACATGTTCTTGCATCTCCTTCTTTGTCAGTATCATCATTCGAGAGATCAAGTTGTGACCACCCATTTATCATTTCTTGTCATTTGCCAAACGAGACACCTCCACTTTGAAGTGCCTTGAGAGAGGAAGTTTTCAATTTTCCCAGTCACGTACTTTGAGCATCCGCTATTCATGAACCACCACGGACTACCGCTACTTTCTCTTACCTGCATACCATATCACTTGTTAACCTTGGAACCCACTTAAGTTGGAGTTTCCAGTAAGGAGATAAATGAGTGATAAAAGAGTTCTTTGTCCAGTGAGGCATATTGATTTTCTTCAAATTAGGACCAGAAGCACGACCAGGTCCTTTCTTCTGCATGTTCTTCTGTTTGGAATAGTTTGAGAGGTTATCTTGGGTCCTTTTCCAAGCTGGACAACCCTTCTTCAAATGACCATCACGACCACAATGAAGACACAACAAATTATCAGACACGGACACATATTTGCTATGGAGATTGTAAGAAGAACTTTTGCTTGAATTTCCTAACCCCTTCCTATCATTTTGACCCTGACTGGTAAGATTGGCAAGCAATTTTGAAGAGGTGGTCCATTTGAGAGATTTGTTCAGTTCTTCTTTGACACGGACCAGGTCCCTCTCTAACTGATTATTTCTCTCAAGGCCATAGCAAGTTTTGTTTCAGCAGTATTCAAACTGGTTTCTAGATCGATTTGCAAGCTGCTAGCCTCTCCCTTTCCTTTGCCACATTTCTCACTCATCATCTTTAATTTTTCCCTAAGTTCTAGATTTTCAGCTTCTAGAACTATCAATTGTTCTTCCACAACAGACATTTGGTCAACCAAGGCTACCTTGTCTTCATGAAGGATATCTAGGTTGTTGATCATCAGATCTTTTTCAGTTGTTAACTTAATGATAGAGTCAATCAAAACAACGACTAGATTTCTCAACCTCTTAACAGAATAAACATGCAAATTTTGTTTAAGGTCAGAAAGGTTACCTCTTCTTCAGCTTCTTCACCATCAGATTTTGCCATAAAGGCAAACATTTCATCGAAGCTAACATCATCATCTTTCACTACAAGCATGGAAGCATCTTCGGGATATTCAGACTCTTTTGAGTCACTTGAGGTGTCTTCCCAGACTGCAAATGCCTTCTTCAGGACATAGTAAGCAGCATGTGTTCTTCTACTCTCATCAGGGTCCAGGTCCCTTCTCTTGTCTTTTTCTCCTTGAGCCTTCGACTCTCATCAGGGACCAGGTCCCTTCTCTTGTCCTTTTCTCCTTCAGCCTTGACATAGTCTTTGTATTCAAGTGTATGCACGGGGCAATCTCTGATGAAATGCCCTGGCTTTCCACACTTGTGGCAACGATTGTTTGTGTTTGCAACCATGCTGGAGTTCCCTCCCTTTTGAAGACCTTCATATCTCCTCACTATTTTATGAAATTTCTTAGTAAGGTATGCCATGTCCTTATCTTCATCAGAGGTTTTACCTGATGTGACTTCAAGAGCTAGTGACTTGTCCTGGACCTGGCCCCTTCTCTTGTTTTTGCCTTTGAGAGTGCGACTGTCCATTATTCTGTGTATCTCATGGACTTGAAGATGTTCAAATAGAGCATCCAACGACAATACTTCAGGATCCTCTTCTTCATAGACAATATCGAGTTCATCAGTCCAAGATCTCCTCTCCA
This sequence comes from Solanum paucissectum, assembly GCA_029582445.1. NCBI lineage: Eukaryota > Viridiplantae > Streptophyta > Magnoliopsida > Solanales > Solanaceae > Solanum > Solanum paucissectum. The sequence continues at coordinate 2,709 of JAJONZ010092199.1, read as the reverse complement.
ATATCTTAGTGACCTGCTTCCACATAGTGACAGGTTCTTCTAGGAACATGAGCTCATTTGTGATAGTGAAGAATCTAGTACGTATTTCGTGAATAGATTCACCTTCTTCCATGGTGAAGCTTTCAAACTGCGTAGTGAAGAGATCTAATTTAGATTTCTTTATTTGCTCAGTACCTTCATACACTATTCACAAGTGATTCCAGATTTCCTTGGCTGATTCACAAGATGAAATCCAGTCATATTCATTTGCTCAGATTCCACACATTAAGATCTTCCTTGCCTTGCGATTTTTCTCAACTTCCCTTTTGTCAAAGTCATTGTATTGCTGTCGGGTTTTGAGAACGACCCTTGTGACATCCCCATCTTTTACTTCTATAGTTGGCACATAGGGACCTTCACAAATAACGTCCCACAACTCGCAATCTTCAGCCATTATAAAGTCAAACATGCACTTTTTCCACCACCAGTAGTACTGACCATCAAATAGAGGTGGCTTCGTTGGAGACCGACCTTCTGGCCAGATTAGTGGAGCAGCCATTCTTCTTCATGAATCTCTCTTGGTGTTAACCGGCTAGAGAGCACCTGCTCTGATACCAATTGTTGGAATGTATGCTACCACTAACAATCAATGGACCAGGTCCCTTACTCAAGTAAGAACAGTAATGTCAGCACAAGCAGTAGTACATGTCCACTACACATCAATGGACCAGGTCCCTTGACTCAGTAATAACAGTAACTGAAATAATTGCAGAAGGTAAATAGATGAAAGTAAAATATGCACAAGGATTTTATGTGGAAACCCACTTACTCAAGGGCGGTGAAAACCACGACCTGTCCTCACAAGCTTTTCAACCCAAACTCCATTTCACTCAAACGGAGCAACGATTCAGATTACAAATTCTTGCAACCTAGGAATTTAACACTAAATCCCTTCCTTCTTAATGTAGCAACTCTTACTACAAAGAGAGTAACTAAGCAATAACACTATTGCCCACTAAGCTACCCAACTCTAGATAACTTAGAATTTGACTAAGCAACAACCACGTTGCCCACTAAACCATCCCACCTAGATGACTTAGAGTTTGACTAAGCAGCAACATGCTGCCCACTAAATCCGTTGACCTTAACCGACTTAGACTTTTAGAAGAACTGAACAACGATCTAATTACTTTATATATTAGGATTAGATTACAATGTAAGCCCGAAAAATATAATCCTAAGACAACTAGACAACTTGCAGCTCTATCAGGTCCCTATTGCTCTTGAGGATAATACTTCTTTGAAGATGGCCTTTTCTTTTGAGCTTATGAATTTTTCAGAAATTCACAACTTTGTTTGCCAAAATCTTGGGTTTGTGTTTGGAGAAGAGACTATTATCAAAGTGAACACAAACCCTTGGGACAAGGCAATTGGCTGGAAGCCTGCTGTCATGAAAGGCTGTGCACCAATCACATCAGAGTTGGCAGCCTTTCTGATGGTTGTCTTGTCACTAGTGCTGGCAAGGGGACCAGGTCGGCCCGCCCCAGCCCGCGATCGGCTCGAGAACCGGCTCGCCGGACCTGGTCCTGTCAATTCTGGCGGGTTGGAGGGACTTGGGGATAGGGGACGGTTCACCCTTTGGTCCCGGTCGACCCGGCCTGGTCCCGGTCCGGTTGAACCGGCCGGTTTCGCGGGATCCCTTATTTGTTTTATTTTTTTTGAATTAAATCCGTTGGGGCAACGACTAATGGGCCTCCCTAACGGATTTATTCACCTTTTTCACTTCCCCAACACCCCCTACCACCCCCCTACTTTTAATACTTTAATTTAAACCCTCAAGTTATCATAAATACACTTTAACCCATTTTTAATATTATAAATACCCCTCTATCCCTTATTATTTCTTACAAAATCATCTATTCTCTCATCTATTTTCTATATCCTCTCAATCTTAAGTCTCAATTTTTGATTCCATATAAGTCTCATATTATATCATAATACATAGATTTCAATTCTAAATTTTCATATTATATCATAATATATATAATTCTCATATTTTCTATCAAGTATTGGAGTTCCAAATTACAAGTTACAAGAAACTACAAGCTTCAAGAATCAGTTATAACGTCTGCTATTAACGCAGACGTTTGGTACATTCGTTTCATAATATTTATATTTTATTTTTCGTCATTAATTTTTGTGTTATTATTATTTTTATATCACACTTTTCATATAATTAAATATGAGTTCTAGCAAAAAAGATACCGATAAAGGAAAAGAGAAAGAACCAAGTGACATTAGTAAATGATTTAATTTTAATAAAAAAAGTAGTAAGGAAAAAAATAAGAGTAAATGTGGTGGTACTTCTTCTAAATCAATGTCTAGACTTAGATTTAATACAAATGATTCTACTTATGTTGATGATACTTCTTATGATATTGATTCAAATGTTCAACTCGATCATGAAATTTTAGAACGAATTTATGGTAATATTAATCCTTATCTTGATGAAAATTCAGGTGAAGAAGTAGAAGTTGGTTCGGGAGAAGAGGAATTAGAAGATACACCTACTAGTCCCGTGACAGAAGTTCCAAATGAAACTACAAATTCAATGGAGCAAAATTGTGGACGTCCACCCCTTATACCTCCTACAAGGGAGAAGGTGAAGTATCAACGCCCTAAAACTTCTGTTGTGTGGCAATTTATGACTTTAGATAAGGAAAACTCTAT
>JAJONZ010092190.1:0-10302 GCA_029582445.1 Solanum paucissectum | reverse complement strand
TCGTGAGTTGAGATGAGAATACTTAGTAGCAATCCTTAACCCTAAATGAATGAATGTTGGGCTAGGATGGGTACTCCTTCGTGAGTTGAGATGAGAGTTCTTAGTAGAAATCCTTATCCCTAATTGAGTGAATGGAATGAATGTCCGAACTCCGTGGGGGAGTGATGTCTATCACCTAGAAGATATGAAGGTGGGTGGATACTCCTTCGTTAGTTGAGATGTGAGTATTTAGTAGCAACCCTTAAGATGGGTGCCCCGTCGTTAGTTGAGATGTGGGTACTTAGAAGCAATCCTTAAATCCCTTAACTATGAGCCCACATAGGACTAGCTAGTGGTCTCTACCATGTAAAGGCTAAAAGAATGGCCCTACCTTAGGCAAGTGGGGATCCCTCATCCGGTAAGGGTATTACCGGGATTCCATGTCAAGCTCCATGGTCTATGTCAGTTAAGGCTCTCCCCCACACTAATGAATGAATGTACTAGGGTCTCTTAAGGGTGTACTACTTAGGATAGGTGGTGGAATGGGATATCATCTAGACATTGCACAAGTAGACATTTAAGGAAGATCTTGGTGGGTCTTAGTAATGATAATGAATGAATGAGTCTTATTGGGCTAATTAATGAAAGTATTGGTCCTTGAGCATGCTAATGTGAAAGTGAGTCATAATGAATTGAATGTAAGTGCTTATGTTGAATTGAATGTATGAGATGATCTTATGTCATTAATGAATGAAGTTGTCTAAATGCATTAAGTTGAATGAACGATTTATGTTGAGATGTGAATGGAGCTTGTCTTGTGTATCCTTAAGGATCACTTGGGTGTGGTATGGAGAGGTAGTATGGACTGCCTCACCATGTCTTACTTAGGTGAGTCTTGAGATTACATTTGATGAGTGTTTTAGTTTTATGAAGTGACTTGTTGGCTTATGTTCTTATATGTCTTATGTGATTAATTGGTGAAGGTTGAGGTATGCATGGTAAGTGCACTTTGTGTGACCTTAAGGTGGTGCCTTAGTGTGGGTAATGGTATGGGACGTTGCCCATACATTGCACAAAGGTATTGCTTAAGGGTTACTTAAGGTGGAGGTCCAAGGCAAGAAGGTATAGGTAAATGGGTTATGTATGTTTATAAGGTATTGTGAAGCGTATGACTTTGTATCGTTGGTTGTGACTTGTAAGGTGCCTATATGTTGATGTTCATGTGATTTTTTCAAAATGGCATGAAAGTATAGCTTCCAAACAAATGTCCTTTTTAGCATGTTTTGCATATCTTCATACTTAGTACGTGTGTTGTACTAACCCCTTTCTTCTGTTTTACTACAAGTGTAGGTTGTGGTAATTAAGAGGAGATTGTTCTTTGGAGTTGTTTGGATTGCTTCACTCTTCCAAGTCTTTGGTATGTCCTCAAGATTCGAGGACTATGTTTAAAAGTTTCTTAGTCATTGTAATAGACACTTAAGTTTCATTTCATTTGTAAAGGGCCGTGTCCCTTAGTATGTTTTAAGTTCTTGTCTAAGATTGGCTAAAGAGACTTAGTAGTTCCGCTTGCGTATTGATGTTTTCAAATGTTGATGACTCTTGAAGTCGTATGGTTTTATTGAATAAAAGTTTTAAATTCTTAGTGATTTTTATGATCTATGCGATGAATGAATGCTAAGTCTTGTATAAGACCTCTGAGAGGTCGAATACGCATGTAACGACTAGGGGTGCTCTCGGGTCGTTACAAGTTCAGCAGTGCCTAAGGGTCGTTTCATTTCGTACCTTAAGGTGAGAATGTTAGTTTCTAAAGGTTGTGTCTATTAATTAGTCTGAGTTAATGACTCTAGTGTTGAGATACCTCCCATTCAGTCAGTTCCAATAGTAAAAGAGTTTCCAGAAGTCTTTCCAGATGATCTACCTGGAGTCCCTCCTGAGAGAGAAATAGACTTTGGCATAGACATTCTTTCTGATACTCGTCCTATCTCTATTCCACCATATAGAATGGCACCAGCAGAGTTGAAAGATCTTCAGAATAGTTGAAAGATCTCCTTGATAAGGGTTTTATTCGACCAAGTGTCTCACCTTAGGGCGCTCCGGTTTTATTTGTGAGAAAGAAAGATGGTTCCCTTTGGATGTGTATAGATTATCGTCAGTTGAACAAGGTTACCATCAAGAACAAGTATCCTCTTTCGAGAATTGATGATCTTTTCGATCAACTTCAGGGTGCTTCTTGTTTTTCTAAAATTTGACCTCAGATCTAGCTACCATCAGTTGAAAGTAAGGAAGTGTGATATTCCCAAGACAGTATTCAGGACCCGTTATGGTCATTATGAGTTTCTGGTCATGTCGTACGGTTTAACTAATGCACCTGCAGCATTAATAAACTATATAAATAGAGTATTGAAGCCTTATTTATTTATGTTTGTTATCATTTTCATTGATGGCATTCTAATATATTCGATGAATGAGGAAGATCATGTTAGCCATCTCAGAATAGTTTTTTAGACTTTGAAAAATAAGGAGTTATATGCTAAATTCTCTAAATGTGAGTTTTGGCTGGAGTCTGTGGTGTTCTTGGGCCACATAGTTTCTGGTGATGGAATTAGAGTTGATACCCAAACGATACAGGCAGTGCATAATTGGCCTAGACCCACATCTCCAACTGATATTAGGAGTTTCTTGGGTTTGGCTGGATATTATAGAAGGTTCATAGAGGGGTTCTCGTCTATTTCATCCCCTTTGACCAAGTTAACTCACAAAACAGTGAAGTTTCAATGGTCTGAACCTTGTGAGAAAAGCATTTTAGGAATTGAAAAAAACATTGACTACTGCCCCCAGTATTGAACTTACTAGAAGGTAGTCAAGGTTTTGTGGTGTATTGCGATGCATCTAGTGTTGGTTTGGGTTACGTGTTAATGCAGAATGGCAAAGTTATAGGTTATGCCTCGAGACAGTTGAAAGTTTATGAGAAGAACTACCCAACCCATGACTTAGAGTTGGCTGCCATAGTATTTTCTTTGAAAATATGGCGTCATTATTTGTATGGTGTTCATGTTGATGTATTTACTGATCAAAAGAGTCTTCAGTATGTGTTCACTCAAAGAGAGCTTAATTTCAGACAAAGGTGGTGGTTAGAATTACTAAAGGATTATGACATGAGTATTCTCTATCACCCAGGTAAGGCTAATGTTGTTGCTGATGCTTTAAGAAGGTTGTCCATGGATAGTACCGCCAATGTTGAGGAAGAAAAGAGAGAGAGTTAGAGAAATATGTGCCTAGGCTTGCACACTTGGGAGTCGACCTAATGGATTCCACAGAAGGAGTAGTGGTGATGAATAGGTGTGAATCATCATTAGTGTCAGAAGTAAAAGATAAGCAGGACGAAGATCCTATTTTTCTTGAATTGAAGGCAAATGTTTATAAGCAGAAAGTTATGACTTTTGAACAAAGGGGAGATGGTGTATTGATATATCAAGGCAGGTTGTGTGTACCAAGGGTGGATGAACTCCAAGACAAGATTATGGAGGATTCTTATATCTCCAGATATTCCATTCATCCTGGTTCCACAAGGATGTATTGCGATTTGAGAGAAGTCTATTGGTGGAGTAGTATGAAGAAAGGCATTGCAGAGTTTGTTGCTAAGTGTCCAAATTTCCAACAAGTTAAAGTAGGGCACCAAAGGCCCGGTGGTATGGCCCAGAATATAGAACTTCTGGAATGGAAGTAGGAGATGATCAATATGGACTTTGTCACGGGTTTTCCAAGGTCTCATATGAAGCATGATTTGATATGGGTGATTGTTGATTGAATGACAAAACCAGCCCACTTTTTTGCCGGTAAAGACTACCCACACAACAGAGGATTATGGTAAGTTGTATATTCAAGAAGTGGTAAGACTTCATGGAGTTTCAGTCTCCATTATTTCAGATAGAGGTGTGCAATTTAGTGAACAATTTTGGAAGTCATTCCAAAAAGGCTTGGGTTCAAAGGTGAACTTAAAAACTGCCTTTCATCCTCAAATAGATGGGCAAGCGGAGAGCACTATTCAGACTTTAGAGGATATGTTGAGGGCTTGTGTGATTGACTTCAAAGGTAATTGAGATGATCACCTACCTTTAATCAAATTTTCTTACAATAATAGTTACCACTCTAGCATCCAAATGGCTCCTTATGAAGATCTTTATGGGAGAAGGTGCAGATCTCCTATTGGGTGGTTTGAAGTTGGTGAAATTGGGTTGATAGGACCAGATTTAGTTCATAAAGCTATGGAGAAGGTGAAAGTGATTCAAGAGAGGTTTAAGACAACACAGAGTCATCAGATATCCTACACTGATGTTAGGAGAAGGGAGTTAGAGTTTGAAGTAGATGATTGGGTATACTTGAAAGTTTCACCCATGAATGGTGTTATGAGGTTTGGTAAGAAGGGGAAGCTTAGTCCCCGGTATGCTGACCCTTACAGAATTTCCAAGAGGATTGGCAAAGTAGCTTATGAGTTGGAGCTACCACAAGAGTTAGCCGTGATTCATCCGGTATGTCACATCTCCATGTTGAAGAAGTGCATGGGCGATCCTTCATTGATCTTACCAACGGAAGATATTGGGATCAAGGATAGCTTATCTTATGAAGAGGTTTCGATTCAGATTTTAGATCGCCAAGTTCATAAGTTGAGGACAAAGGAGGTAGCATCAGGCAAAGTTCTTTGGAAGAATCAATTTTTTAAGGAAGCTACTTGGGAAGCTGAGGAAGATATGAAGAGGAGATATCCGCATCTCTTTCAAACCAGATAAGTTCCATACCAAGGTAGTAATCCTCTTCTTAGTACTCTTTAATTTATGAGTTGGCATGTTGTATTTGCATTGCTTGTTGGGTGTTTGAGCTGAAATTTTGATGTTACACCCTTAGCCTAGTAAGATTAATCTCATTCGAGGATGAATGTTCCCAAGGGGGAGATATTGTAACATCTCGCTAATTGAAAGAACTAGGAAGAAGTTAAGAATTTGAAAATAGTCATTTTTGGAAAGAATTGAAATCTGGAAAATTTGTAAAGTAAGTTAAATTTTGTTTTTGGTCAACTTCAAATGACCATAACTCCTAGATAGGGATGATTTAGGTGTGTTTCCAGATATTGTAGGAAATATGTTGGAATAATCTTTCCAACGATGCTGAGTTTGCGCGATTCCAAGTTTGTATGAGTGAGATAGGCCCATTGGAAGTTGGGTTTTTCGAATAAGGAAAGTCCAATCCGTAATTTTGAAGGGTAGTTTGGTATTTTCCATACCCAACTTAATTAATTCATTTTTGGTAATTATTCTAAGGTCTAAACTGATAGGATTCAGTTTACGCTTTTGAAAAATAGAGTTAGGGTTTATGGAGAAAGAACGCAAGAGGAGAAGAAAGGAGAAAAGAGCCATGATCATCGTTCTTGGAGATTTTCGTGTGGATTTAGCCAGTTAATCCCTACGAGGTATGTGAGATCACATAGCATTGGGTTAGTTCACCCACGCACCAATAATGATTCAATTCAACAAAGTTATATTGATTTGAAAGTAAATCCTATGAGTTCTTGATAAAATTCGTTCGAAATCTTGTGGGTTCTTGTTATTGAAATTTCTTGAGATTGATTCATATATTTAGGTGTGAATTCGAGTTGAATCTTACATATATTGAGGGTTTAGTTGATTCTGAGTGTTTGGGGAAAGAACCAATTGAATTTAGAGGGTTTAGAGTTGAAAAATGAGCAAGAAAAATCGTCAAACACCTGGAGAATAGGGTGGGGCATCGCGCCTGCCAGCACGCCCCAAAGAGGGTTCTGAAGTTTGATCCTTGGGGCACCGCACCAGCCAGAATACCCCACGTCAGACTCTGAGGTTTTCCCTCTAGCGCCCCGCCTCTCTCAGAGAGCCAGGGACTCCAGTTCTTCCCATTTTTCCCCCAACTTTCCATACTAGTTCCTTAGCAATGTACCTATGTTTTCTAGTTGATTCCAACACTCTTAGGTACATCTAAACATCATGAAATCATCAATAAACATGAGATAATGAACCTTGAATACATGATTCAATTCAAGGAAAGTTAAGAGTCAAGTTTAGAAGTGAAGAATCAAGTCAAGAGGAGTTCAAAAACTTTTCAAAAGTCTTTCACAAACGTTTTAACTTTGTTTTAAGACATAAGTTTTAAGTTAAGAAAAGAGTAAAGAGTTGAGTTCATTTCTTCCAAGAATATATGGGAACTAAGTATTCCCATGAGTTTAAAATGTTTTCACATTTGAACGAGAAAGGGAAACACCGATTTCCAAGAGAGCTTTTAAGCTAAGTTTTGAATAATTATCTCAAATTAAAGAAAGATTTTTGTTGTTACAAACACATGAGCTAAGTATATTTTTGGGAGTAGTATTGAGCACCGATATGGGGATGCGAGTTCATATTAACTCAAGTCTCCATACACCATGTAGCCATCATGGGTAGTAAATGATCATACTTTGTAGAGGACTCCTTAAGTGCTTTTTGGCATAGACTAGTGGATCCACTTATTTAAGGCGTTCTATATGATGGAAAAGTATAGGACAATTCTGGCAACGTGGGCAAGACGCTGTATCACCACTTAGGCTCATAGTGGTGGTAGTCGGTTAGAGAATCTCCCACATAAACTATATTACTTTATTATACGAGTACAGTTGATGTGGTTATTGCATTTCTTTAACGAACTAAGTTACTTTCTACTGTTTTAAAAGCTTTCTGTATATTGCATGTGTTTTATTTCTTCATATTGAGTTGAGTTATTCGTGAGTTGAGTAAAGTTAAGGTTTCTTTCAGACTCTTTTCAAGCTTATGTTATGTTTCCCATTCCACTCACCTACTTGTACATTCAATGTACTGATGCCAGTTGGCATGCATCGTCTAATGATGTAGACACAGGTAACCAAGATCAACATCCAACGCTTCGTTGAACAGGTTGAGCACTCAGAGTCAGTTGGTGAGCCTCTTTGCTTTTCGGAGGGTTCCTTTTTACATTGCTTTTTAGTTTTTGGTTTTTAGGATGATCGGGGTCCTGCCCAGACATCCCTCTCTATTTTAGAGGCTTCATAGATAGTTAATAGTTAGTTGTCTTTACATTATTATTTCATATGTTAAGCTTGGGTTGCAACTTTGGCCAAGTTGAATGTTTGACCTTTAAACGTTCTAAGTATTTTATTAAACATTTGAGTAGAGATGCATTGTATCCTTGTATTATGCTTTTAAGTCTTCCGCTGAGTAAGTAAGTCAGGCCAAGGGTTTTCTTGGGGCCAACAATGGTTCTCGAGTGTCAATCCCGCCCATGGTGTAGGCTTGGGGCGTGATAGTAAGTATGAATTCTAAGAGGTAATGATTAACTACATTTCATAAGGTCCCAGTGGATGAGTGTTTCTAAAATTTTCCCATAGTAGTGGTGAGTTTGTATAGTGGGCAAGCAATCATATTGATATTCGGGTTTAGTAATAAACATTAAGCTTGAATTAGAGATGAGTGTCATGATAAAAAGAATGGCAACATGAGGGTGAAGATGTTAGTCGATATATTTGATTTAGAAGACTTGACATAGAGTAGGTGAGGAATTGAGGTGATAAGATGCAATAAATATGAGTGGTACAAGTGAGAGACCCTAACGTTTAGATAAGGGCAGTAAAGTGTGGCGAAGTCACAAGAGTAACAAGAGCATTAAGAGGTGTGCCGAGATAGTATGTTACCAGATGAGGTTCCAATTAAGTTATAATTTTCCATGTGTGCCTAGATAACCTAATTGAGTTGTCAATATGGAATAGGTTCATTTCTTTCAAGTGTTAGCTTTAGACCTAAGGGGGAGATGATAAAATGAGAAATAAAGTCTAGTGTTGAGAATTTCCTAAGGAGCTGGTTAGTAGGAGTCCATGGAGTTGTTAGATTACTAAGCTTGAATATAGTAAGAGTAACCCATTCCATACCCAATCCAGTCGTCATTCCAGGACGAATGATCCCAAGGGGGAGATATTGTAACACCCTAGAAAGTTTTTCGAACTAACACTCGAACCGTTCTTCGTAGTGAGTGAGATTTTACCAAGGAATTAAAAAATTCTCAAGTGTTAAGGTCACTAGATGTAGCACCTTGAGTTCCAAAAAGAACTAAATTGGAAATAGCAAAATCTGAAATTTTCAAGTTATGCTTAAGTTATGAGTTTTGGGTCAATTTCAAAGGACCATAACTCTCAGTACAGGATAAGTTAGGTGTAACATGAGATGGAAAATGAAAGGTCTTTGAATTATCTTTCCAACTCCACCGAGTTTGCTAAGTTTTGAGGTCGGATGAGTGAGATATGCCCTTTCGAAGTCAGGCTGTCCAGTTAAGAAAAGTTACCCGAAAATAGTGAGGGGTATTTTGGTCTTTTCCTTACCAAATCAGATTAAATTCATTTTTAGTAAGGTTTTAAGGGTCTAATACTATTAGGTTCAGTTTTATAATCCTAATATACACCTAGGGTTTTATTTGAGAGATCAAGCAGAGAAAAGAAGAGAAAAGAGGAAAGGATCAAGGCGATCGTCGAGGTTCTTGAGTTTTGTTGCGGATTTTCACCATGAGTTTGATCCCTAAGAGGTATTGACGCTTCGATAGTGTTGGATTCATTCACCCACATGACAATCATGAGTTTATTTTACGAATCTATCCATAAATATTGAGCAATTTAATTTCATGATGAGTTCTTGATAAGTGTTCTTGAAGTGTCCTTATCGATTAAGTTTAGATGTAAGATTTTACTTGGGTCAACTTCAAACGACCATATATCTTATAATATAAAGAGTTACATGATCCATAACCTATTAAATTAAATGTATTTGAATCTAATTTTCAACGCCACCAATTTTGCGTCAATCCAATTTTTGAGTAAAATGTTGACTATTTTAGTAACCTATACAGTGCTGGTCGACGGGAAAACATTAAAAAGGGTTGTTTTTGTTTTTTTACCTCAAAGAAAACCCTAAACAAATATCTAGACTAATAAAAGGCTCAAAACAATCAGATTTTCATCTTTTAAACCATCATTCTCTTCTCTCTCAAACCCTAGGGCAAAACCCTAAGGAAGAATCAAAGTAGGAGACTCCATTCAAGATTCTTTCAATCTTTTTCAAGATTGTTCTTGAAGGTAAGTCTTTCTCCAATAATTCCCTTTTTTTCAAATCAAAATCCTCCATACAATTATGAATCACTAATAAAAATCATAATTCTTGGCCATAGAGATTTCAAGAAACTAATTCAAGAATCTCAAGAATGGTTTTCTTGATCGTTTACCTTCAAGCTAGAGTTTAAAGGCTTTTAATCAAGTTCTTCTTCAAGATTCTTCAAGAACCTTGTTCTTCGAGGTAAGTGATATACCGTGAGTTTACGATATTTCTAATACAATTCACTTACAAGTTGTGTGTGTCTAGGGCCTTTTTGTATGGGTTTTTATGTGTCTTTATCATGTTTTGCAGGAAAGATGTCCAGGCGCGGAATTAAAGAGACAGCTAAAAGAAATGCAGAAAAGGGCATCTACAGAGATGATCTACGGATCGTAGGTCTATTGACGCTCCGTAGATCATGGTCGTAGATCAGGAGCCAAGGCATGGAGGCAAATCAGGGAAATCTGACCAAGTGTGGAACCACGGTGCCCATTGACGGTTCGTAGATGGATCTACGGACCGTACTGTTGATCCGTAGATAGATACTGCGAGGGTTTCAGTACCTGATTTTGAAGATTCTAAGTGTGGAGCTACGGAGGGGTATTGACGGACCGTAGATCGATCTACGGTCCGTACTGTACATCCGTCGTTTGCTTCAGAGAAGCTGGTTTTTGGGAGCTGAAATATTTTCTAAGTCCTGGCTGACGGAAGGGACTTACGGACCGTAGATCCATCGACGGTCCGTAAGTCAGTCTCGTGGAATGAAGACGCGTACCTGAAACAAGCTTTCCTTAATTTGTTTCCCTTTTTATTTAGGATTTGTTTTCTATAAATAGGGCATGTAAACCTCGTTTTTGGGGGTTAGACATTATTATTCTAGTTTTACCTTGTGACTTTGGAGATCAATTGTAAAACCCTAACAATTATTGTTTTCCTAAGTTCGTTTTGAAGATTTTGGTTTTGAAATTCAAGTTGAACTTCTGGGTTTATTATTCTCGTTACGTAAGCTCATGATTTCTTCATATAATATTATGAATTGTGTTCTTACTGTTATGGGTAACTAAACTCCACAACTAGGGTTGTGGGAACCATGAGCGATTAACAAAGTATGAATAGTAAATAAGCAATTCTTGAATAGTGTTTTGCATGCATTGAT
>JAJONZ010092189.1:0-15506 GCA_029582445.1 Solanum paucissectum | reverse complement strand
ACTAAACAATTAAGTACTACAATTTTGAACTACTATGAACTACACAATATTAAAGAACCATTTTATAGTTAGCAGACAAAGAAAAACAATCACAACTCAGTTAAATTTGACATTTTCCCAATCCCTTTGGAGTTTAACTTCCTTGAGCTTCCTGTTCAATACTATCATCTTCTCTTCATTTTCATTCAATTGAAATTTCAAAGAATCTCTTTCTTCTTCAAGCTCTTTCACTCTTCTCTTTAGTCGATCAATCGGATTATGACCATCTATGAATCTATTCATTAAGGATGATTCATCAGCATTTTCAAGTGACGGATCAATCCATCTAAAATAGCCACATCCACCATTTTCCTACAAACCACATAACAGTAATAAATATACAAAAATGTTGATTTTTCAAATAATACAATAATAGTAGTTTTTGTTCAAATAATTACAAACCTTTGATGCTTTGCATCCAAAAAATCGATGACCTGGGTTCAATGGAGTCCTCGAAGTTTTCAGTCGACAATAATAACCACACTTACATACATCGACTTCCTCGATATTCACTGAACTTTGCGACATTTGATAAAAAACAATTGATTTAGAAGAGAGAAACGTTGGATATTTAGAGAAAGAAGAAAGAATTGAGGATTAGGGTTCTAAAATGGATTTGGGGGAAGAAGAATTGGGGATTTTAATGTTAAAATATCCAAGTTAAAATTTTAACGTTGAATGTCTTAAATATAGGGTAAAAAATGGGAGAAAAAACAATTCACGCGCTCGATTTGCGTGAATGACAAACGATTTGCCATGTAGGCAAAAAATGCTTAGACGGTTCAAATCTAGGGTGGTAGAGGTGTTCAATAGATACTAGGTGTAGTTGAGGTGTCTAAATGAATAATGAGGACAATTTTGAGGGGCCGCAGATGACTTTGGCCATCTTAATTTAGTCTCATACAATTCAAAATCTTCTCTCTGTTTTTCTTTTTGAAAAAAAAAACTCTTCATAAAATTTAATACTCTTCATTTTAATTTTAATAATTTAATTTAATACATTATAACATAATTGTCATTTTCCAAGTAAGTCCATATACACAATGATGACAACCACCTAATCTCTTTATTTCAATTATCAATTTCCCCTTAGATCTTCCCTGCTTATAGGTTATTCAGTCAATTATCAATTGCTATATTAAGTTTTCTTCTATACATTGGAATGAAGGATCCACTATATATAAAAAGTGAGGATTTTAATCTCGAAAATAAAATAAAATACATGTTACGATAAAACATGATCGTACGAAATTTTTTTTACATTATTAATATACATAAGCTAAGCTCCTCTTAAAAAAATACTAGCAGATTCTAGGTCTACATTTTCAAATAGTTAATTGAATTAAAAAAAAAATCGAATGTGTATAATATGAAAGACATGATTGTATATAAAACAATATTGTGTAGTTGTAGTTTGTGTGATTCTACATCGAATTTTGAAAGTACTATAGAACATAATGGATCAGTTGATTTTTCGGATTGTCATTCACATATCGAATCTTGAATCTATTATAGAACATAATAGAGTTGATTTCTCAGATGATCACTCAACTAATAGTTTTTTTAAAAAAAATGTTCTTTATATTGAAGAAAAAATTGAAATATAAAAGGAAAATAACTTTATGAGATAATGATTACGTATTAATTCTGAATGCTTCATATTCTGTTCAATCGTTGGTCGTCAATATTATTGGGATATTATTATTTCTAACTAACTAGTAAATGCCATATTATATATATTAATTCCAATAAATAAATAAATTAGTTTTATATCTTATCCACATTTAGAATGTTTTCCTCACAAATTAGTCCAACATGACCAACATGACATTCTGAAAAAAAAAATATTTAAAAAAATGACATGATTTTATCAGCATTTTAAAACGTTTCGTCCCTACAAAGCCACACAAATAATAATGTGTACTTAAATTTGCAAAAATCGAAACGATTAGTAAATTGAATCGAAAAATATATTATTGAGTTATTGGGTTAACGGGTTTTTAATGATTTTATAAAAAAAAATATTGGGTTATTGATTTTTAGTATTGGGTTAACGGGTTTTTAATGATTTTATAAAAAAATATTATTGGGTTATTGATTTTAGTATTGCGTTATTGGGTAAACCGATAACTCATTAAGACGATAGTAATTTACTATTATACCCTTTAAAAATATTAAATATTAATAATTTAACATAACTAAACACTATATCAGTAATCTTACTCTCCACTACGGTCTACACATTTCACACGTCACAGTACTTCTACTTCACATAAGATATTACATATTATGTTTTGGCTGTAACATGTAATTGTAGCCTTCGTACTACATGTACTCTTATTGATGCAATTTCTCATTATATTTCTTATTTCACTAAATCAAAGCATTTACAGTTGATTTGCTTGTCTCAATGTATCGCGCGAAATTGTTAGAGAAGTGAGAAATCTTATATTTATTTTATAAGCATTTTCTTATTGGATTAACTGAAAATCGAACAGTTAATAACCTAAAAATCGATAAAAAAAATCTTATTGATTTAGTGTATTTAAAAACCGAAAACCAATAATCCGAACCGATAATACATAAAATCGAACCGATCGACCGATGCACACCCATTCATCATATCAAGGTGGTCGGATAAAATTAGTGGCACAACACAAAACTTTTAAAAAATAAGTAGCAATAAAATGTATTTAATAAAATTCTTATATGCTCTTACTTGACTGTTTTCATAAAATTGATATCCGAATCATCTTACATGCTCATCAATTTGGAGTTTCAAATTCCACAAATGCGTAATTTTAATCAAGATTACATTGATGGCTGTCAATCATCTATAAGTCCTACGTCCCTGATTCCATCTTCGCGGCCATAAACACTGAATTCTTAAAACTTTAATTGAAAAAAGAAATACAGAGAAACTGAAAACTCGCTAAATTTAAATAACACAACTTGAAAACTAAAACAACACAAGCCAAATTGTTGGCATTACAGCTTGTTGCTAGCTAGGACTTATCTTCAATGACCATTGGCCAGTCCATTCTCAGCAGCTTTCTTGGCATAAAATCTTCTATACTTGGAATCAACCTCTGTAAGGTAGTAGGTTCCTGGAGCTAGAAGACTACAATCCTTGCTCGTAACGAAGTCCTTGGCCCCGTACCTATGCTCCATTAGTTTCATAATTTCAACGAATATTTCAGGAGTCAACTGCCAGAGATCAAGATTGATTGTCAAGGATGGCTATGTTGAAACATGGACATAAGAAAAAGATGTGTAAGCTACATGGTCATATAGCGCATACCTCGTTTCTTGATTCCAATTTCTCTTTAACATTCATCACACTTGCAATGTTTGACAAGCTAAAACGATGTTGGCCTTCATTAAGCTTGAGGGAGAACATTGTTGCGGTTGATCCACTACCGTAGGAGAACAGAACTACCCGTTGTCCAGCCTGAGGCAAAAGTATCATTCAGAAACTACAACAAACAGGTAGATAATGGAATGAAACAAACAAAAGGACCGAAATGTGAAATGTAAATCCTGAATTACCAGTGTGTTGTGTTTATTGTGAAGGAGTGATGCAAAAGCAGCATATAGAGAGGCAGTATACATGTTGCCAACTTGTTTTGGTATTAATGTGGTAGGTTGCACCTTCTCATCGTAAAACGGTTTTGCAACTTGCTGGGATGCCTGTATATGGTTAACGATATTCCGTTGTTAGTTCTAATCACAATGTACATAGGTCTGACATCACTTATCCTACTTAAGACTTCATTTTTAGCATTTTTTGAGGAAGAAAAGTGTAAAATTTAAGAGTGAACCTTCTCAAGATCACGGCTTTGGTAGCTTTCATCATGACTTAGAGACGAAAATGGGGCCAGCTTTTCTTTAGCAGATTCATCGATGGAGCTGGAAATGGAAAACAGAAGTTCTTAAGAGAACAGAATTCCTTTTAAAGAATAAAAAGAAAATCCTCTGCAAGAGAAACTTTGCAACCCACCTAGCATTCCTAGTAAAGTCATTGAATACCAACCGAGCGAAGCTCTTCTGTACAAGCTGCAGAAGTTGAATAAAATATCCAAGTGTCATTAAAATTGCCTATAGAGAAGAAGTACAAATAAAGTCATCGATCCACAATAAACTCTATAAACTACCTTGTTGTACGGTGAATGGAACACAAAGTAAGCTGCATCAGCTATCGAAAACTGATTGCCTTCCAATTTCTCGTATCTAGAAAATGAAATGGAGCAAGGCAATTAATACAAGATAAACAAGAGATCTACTTCCAAATTTAAGACTGTATCCGATGAGCAACTTACTTGTTGCATAAGATCTTGTAGCAAGAATCAAGTGCCACAAGATAACAAGTTTGTGAAAGCTTGCCATCAACTACCTGCAGCCAACAATTTTCATCGAAAGGTGAATAAAAAACATACATTAAGCCAGAACAAATCCATCATCAATCTTGCTATTTTCACTGCTAACAAAGTCAACCATCTTTCTATTTAATATCTATAAGCTACATTTTTAAGGAGACGTTAGCGATTTACTTAGAATTATCAGATCGACTAGAAACTCACAAGAAAGAGCTAAGGAAAGCAAGAAAAGAAAGAGGCAATGTACCAAAACTAGTAAATGATATTGCTCGAACATGTAAAAACAAGAACAGAGGAACTTCATTTTATAAGAATGAGTTTCTGCCTAAAAGAACAATTTAGAAGCCAGTTGGCACTAGATTTCCAAAGAAAACTACAGAGGAAATCTATTGTCAGAATGACTGATGAATGCATTTTTTCACCCAAATGACAATTTAAAAACCAGTGTGAGACTGAATTGCTAAGAAGGTTCTAATTTGCATAAGATTTTGTTTCCTCAATAGTCGTGCACAATAGGCATGCAAGATATCAATACGGGAAATATTGAAGCTTCAGCAATCATGACACAGCTAGTGCAGAACCACAATTGGAACATGAATGAACCTTAATTGGGCCTACAAACGATTTCATTCGAAGTTCTGTTGAAAGAAAAAGAAAAGGCAACAGCCACAAAGCATGCTTGGGAAAACTGATAGTTAACCAGACTTGCAAGGATAAGAAGGAATTACTGGATATTCGCTGTCTAGGATGGGCTTGTAAAAATCATAGACATGAGCCATATGACTAGCCCTGATCTTGCTTTCAAACACAATAGGGGCATCAGGGCCAATTAGCATAGCAATGGCAGCTGCACCTCCCGTTGGCCTAGCAGGTCCCTCAGCATAGACCTATAAGAAGAAGATCTCTAATAAGTGAACATTTCCGGTATATCTATGTATCACATTAAATGGAACATGGTTCATAACCATACAATTGCAACTAAGAAGCCCGAGTCTATTTCAAGATACATGCCAAATAAAGAATGTGTATTCAAAGTCTACTAGACAATACACATGCAAAAGAAATGTTTTTAGGTGATGATCATTACCGCACTATCTGTGCATACAACAAGTCCATAGCGTCCATCCCATGACGCGCTCTCCACCCAATTCACGCAGTTGAACAATGCAGCAGTCCCACCATAGCATGCATTAGTTGAGTCAACTCCTTCAATGTCAGTATTACCACATTTCTGCATGGTTCACATGGTCAGGAAGCAAGAAACTATAATAAATATGTGAATACCAAAATATAAAGCATTAATAGGCGAAGTAGAAGCTACAAAGACAAAGAGCATAGCTGATGCAACTTAGGAGTTAACATGCTGCCTAGGAACTTAGATCGTTACCTCAAATATTTGCATCAGGAACGTCTTGATGGATTTGCTTTTATCAATAACAGTCTCACTTCCAACTTCCAGTCTACCAACTTGCTTTGGATCAATCGCATACTTTTCGAGAAGGGAAGTAACAGCTGTCAAACTGAAGACAAACAATAAAATGAGAATAATTATGAAACATCAGGACCAAATTCATTATTCCATTCTGTAATGAAGGCAATACCTCATTGATATAACATCTTCCACCTCAGTACAAAATCCCATGCAATCTTGTCCAAGACCAATTGTGTATTTCCCTTTGCTTGCTCCATCATGAGCTTCCAACGTTTCCTATACATAGTTTATAGGAAACAAAATTTGATGAAATCAGAAAACTAAATCCTACAACTCTAACTAGCTGATCCAACTTACTCATAATCTGATAACCTAGTCAAGTGCTACTTTTACATTAATAATATCATAAAAGTGACCGTGGTTGCAAACTGATTAAGGTGTGGTAACTATGATCATCCAAAGTGCTAAAACAGACGAGGTAGACATTAAATCACGCGAAGAGAGATTATCTCACAAAAAAACACAGCAAACTCTTGAAATCAATGATGTGAACTTAGTCCCGAAATAATTGGAAAATTTAGTTGTTGTTACATCATATTAATCTAATTGAAGACTTGCAAGTTAGTGTATGAACAACTATGATTCATAAGATTTCTTAATTTGCTTAAGTTTGCAAAGGAAAGCACTCAATATATATCTCATCATGCAGGCATTAAGCTGTTAATATCTATGCTTGCAAGCTATAGATCAATAAAAAAAACTCCTAATTAGATTACTAAATTGATAAAATGATCGCAAGCATGAAATTAATTAAAACTTTTTCTTCAGGAATCGAACTCTTATTAGCAAAGTAAAAGTTCACGTAAACAACCAACTGAGCTACTCAGATTCCCCAAATATCAACTAATTGATAAGAACTTGAGCTTCCAATTTTATAAATCGCAACAAACACCAAGCGATTTCTCACTCTTCAAAATTTTCCTCAAAGGAAACAGAAAATCTTCTCTGTTTCATTTCAATACTATAAAACATGAATTTAATTTAATATTAAAAGGCAAAAAAAAAAAAAAACTTAGAGACTCCGAATCATAAAATTGAAAAAAACTGGATCAAATTGAAACACCTAACAATATGGTATACATGTGCATTGATTAAACAAATTTACCTGTTGAATGCAAGTAGGAGGAAAGTAAATTTCCATGGCGAGGATTCCGACATTCTTCTGTTGAGCTGCCATTTCTGATGATTTTTATTATTCTTTTGAGTATAAACGCAATGGATCCAAACCTTCAAAATAGGAAAAATGTTTCAGAGAAGAAGACAGAGAGAAAAATGTGTGACTGATTCTATGGGCAAATAAGGAAGAGAAGAAGAAGGATGAATTTGTTATGTTTCCGTTGGATATATATATACTAGTACTAGTTTTCTCTGTCCCGTCAAAACCAGACTTGGTTACCAATTTATTTTTAAAGGTGTTAAATAAGTGTGTTCGACTCAATTTAGACGAGTTAAAATTGATTGAGTTAATAAATAAAGGAAAAATGATATATATATTCCTGAATTATTGTAAATGATATGTAGATATTTTCAGTCATGCTTTTAGGATATTGGTGCCCTGCTATTCAAAAACTAGAGCATATATATGACAAAGTATAAAGGGTATATATGCTCTAGTTTTTGGACGGCAGAGGCACCAATATCTCAAAAGTATGACGGAGAGTATCTGTATATTATTTACGATAATTCAGAGATATATTTGTTGAAAATTACTTAGATTGAATGGGTTAGGCTAGTCATAACTCATAACTCACCTACCATTTTTTTATATTTTGTTCGTATCGAATAAAATTAGTTTTCTCTTTATTTTAGCTATATAGAAGATACTCCACCTATTTTATATTAATTAAATTTGTGAGGTAATACACATTTATTAACAAAAATATTTAAGGATATAATTTAAATTATACTTTCGACTATTATCTTTGTAAAATTATTAATATAACTTTGTAAGTAGTACAATTTATTTCCTAGAAAATATCAAAATTCATTAAAGGAAATGATAAATATGGAAAAAATTTCAAACATTCATCTTGAATTTTGAACAATAAAAAAAAACTCCAAAATTCACTTAATATGAAACAGAGAGAATATTAAATAAGAGAAATAATTTTAAAAACATACTTTAATTTAAAAAAATTATGAATTAATTTGAGCTATATATCGATATGATTTTTTAGCAATTTACAATAAACCATGCTAATAAATGAATGCATCATTGTCCGCCTAAACTTGATTATATTATATTTGTATGACCTAATTTTGCCAAAAAAAATTTAGAACATAAATATTAAGTACTACGAGTCTGATTGGATTTGATTGAATTAAGTGTTTTTAAGTCAATTAATTTTTTTATTATTATTTTATAGTGTTTGAACAAAATAAAAAGTGTTTTAACATTATTTATTTTAAGTTAAAATAATAAAAATAAATTAAAATAATGAGTGAATTTTTTTAAATTTATAACTTTTATTTAAATCATAAATTATAAGCTTATTTTAGCGGATGCTAAGATATAATTAGGTTGAAAAGGAGCATCTTTTTTGTAGTGGTTTGAATTTGATTATGATTTTTGGTAATATGTGTTTTGTGATAGTCGAGAATCTGCTCAAGTTATATTAAATTTAATAAACACATGCGTCAGTAATATTGAATTTTTTATTCTGTTCCATTTTTATATTATTGTGCTTTATATTAAATTTTATATATGAAAATTTGAACATTCTTTTATACATGTTTATGATAGTGAAAACTTCTACCTTTTCAAAAAAAAAGTGAGAAACAATTTCATAAAATTGTGATAAAGTTTGGGAAGTTTCAGTAGTTCAAAACTAAAATGCTATAGATATTAAGAAAAAAAAATCACAATCTAAAAAATTATAGCCACTATAATAAAAGTTTAATAACTAATTATAGGTTAAAAAATCTTTTTTAATTGTAGAAAATAAATTAGTAAAATATCATTACGTTTTTTAAAATAAAAATAAAAAACTTGAACCAAACTAAATTAAACCAACAACAATCAAACCGATAGATATGAATTATAGTTGATTTGTTTGATTTTAATGATTATAGTTTGAGATTAAATTTATCATATATTTAATCGATGATATTTGCTAAAAATCAATGCTAAAAGTATGATTATAATTTGAATAACTAATCTCATATAAAAGTTAGAATAAATTATTTAAATTTAAAAATATCTCAATTTCAAATCAAACAACCACTCTTACTTTTTTTCCTCGATTACAAATAAGAGAACACATGGAAGAAATATTGAATACATTTCTATAAAATTTCACCCGACTTTATTTCAACAAATTAAGAAAGTTTATTACTCCATTTTTATACTAATATTATTATTTAATAATAATATAAAGTAGTAGTAGTTACATTATAAAGTCGTTTGACCACAAAATATTTCCAAATATATATGGAAAAAAACTAAAAACTTGACCATATAATTTGGCATTTACAATAACTTGATAAATATATTTGGCAAAATTCCAAATTCCCTAAATAATTACTCCCTTCATCCCATTTTATGTGAAGTACTTTGACTCGGTATCGAGTTTAAAAAAGGAAGGAACACTTCTAAAACTTGTAGTCTAAAATGAATGATAGAAATTTGTGTGACTATAAATCATTTCATTAAGGGTATAATGGATATTTTAAAGTTAAATTGTTACTTAATATATAAATGTGTCATTATTTTTTGGACTGACTAAAAATAAAAGTAAGTTATATAAATTCAGACAGAGGGAGTAATAATTAATAATACTAACAATTTCTGGTCCGCAAGACTAGATCTTGTTGGTATCTGGTTTATTAATCGATTAATGCCCACCTAAGTCCTAACTCTCATTTAAAAATGAATAATAAGACAAAACAGCTTATGAAATAACGTGTCTTAGAATAGCTAGTTAGAATTTTGTAGATATTAGGCAAGTATTAGCAGTTTCATTTTTTAATTTGCATAAAATAACATATAAACTTTTTCATAACTTATATATGTGTTATTTATGTGAATTTCTAAATTACAAATCAAGTATCATATTAATATTATTTATGAAAATAATTTACTTTCTAATTGACTTACAAACATTATATAACTTAAGGCATAAACTAATATTTGAACATATTGTCTCTTTACTAGCTATCAAACGACAAGATTCCAAATTGGAGATTCACTTTTTAACCATATCAATGATGTTTATTTTACTATGTTTTGTCTTAAATTATTTCATGATTTTTATTAATATTTATTTAAATTTATTTTATCATTTCAAAAGTTCAATAACAATAACAACATATTTAATGGAATTTCATAAATGAATTTGGAAAAGATAGAATCTATGCAAATCTCATTTCTCTCTTAAGGGTAGGTAGACTCTTTCTATTGGACCATCGATTTGAGGAAAAAACAATTCAAAACAAATCTATAAAAAAAATAGCACAAATAAAAGGTCATAGTAAAATCTTATAAAATACATGATAAGGCATTCTGAGCAATAACTTTAACAAAATAATACACTATATCTAGAATATAAAAAAACGACAGAAAATAACAAAAACCAAGAAACAAGAAAGTACTCCTACGAAATAATATAGGAAAAAACTTACTCGCATCGCGGTTTGGATGTATACATTAAACTAATACAATTTTTATTATTATGTGATTTAATAAAGTAAAACACATGTTAATTAATTAAGGTTAAGTAAAATAAACTATAAATTTAAATATATGACATGCATGTATTGAATTGGTGTATACGTCCAATATATACGGGTAAGTTTTATATGTTAGTCAAAGAAGAACAAATACAGTATATACTAAAATTATTTATTAAAAAATCCAGTAGCAAGCCTACAACTACAAGCATATTTATTTCATAAACAATTAAAAAATAAAAACCAATAGCAAGCCTACAACTACCAGCATATTTGGATTGGCTGTGGAAAATTCATTTAATATAGATTTTTTTCTTTTTGGGTCCTTAATTTGAAATCATTAATGCAAATGACCTTTCCTTTTTTGTTTTTTCATTCGGAGTCTGATATCCCTATTAAAGTTTGATTAAATTCAAAATTACGTCAAAAAATTCTACAGTAGGAGGTAAAACGCTTCCTATCAAAGACTAATATGTACTCAGGGCGAGACTCAAACCTGAGATTTCTAATTAAGGATAAATGAATACTTACTACTCCACCACAATCTTTGTTGGTTCCAATGACCATTCTAAGTTCTAACATTGCATCTAA
Source organism: Solanum paucissectum (assembly GCA_029582445.1). NCBI lineage: Eukaryota > Viridiplantae > Streptophyta > Magnoliopsida > Solanales > Solanaceae > Solanum > Solanum paucissectum. Next base: position 4,340 of record JAJONZ010092189.1, on the reverse strand, counting down.
TTAAGGGTGTCTTAGCATCTAAGTAGTGGTTTACTGATCAATAAAGTAAGTTAAGAATCATGAAGTTTCATGTTCAAATTTCAGCAAACATTAAAAATGAAACTATTTCTTCTCATTTATTTAGTTGTAGATATAGTTACTTGATATTTATTTTTGATAGAAGATGATTAATATATCATAAAATTAATTAAAATATGTGCAAACTGACGTAAACATCACAATTATATATTATTAGAAGTTAGAGTCAAAGGAGTACTACACAAAGTAGGAGGTGAGCAAGCAGCGCAGACATAGTGATTAGCAACCAACATAGAAGACCACTCATCAAATGTTTTATGTGGGAAATGGAAACCACGTTTATTTGTAATATTTTCTTTTAATTTAATTTGACAAGTCAAAATTTGTTTGTATTATTTTCTTTTAATTTAATTTGGCAAGTCAAATTGTTCCACTTGACTCTTAACACTAAGCTTTAACACTTGAAACAAATAATAATAAAAAATTCACAATTACTCATTGAAATAATTTTATGACTTTAGTATAATAAAATAAAAATTAAATGATCATTTGTAAAATTAACTCTGTCTTTGTGATCACTTTTGCTGGCTTGCTTGAGAAATATATTCTCTCCAACTAGATTTTTTTTTTTCATATTTCAAAAACTAATCATAAACTAAACTTTTTGCAACAAGTATTAATTCAATTATGGAAAAAGTTGGTGTTAGCCAATAATTAACTAGCAGCCCATATATATGACATGACTATATTATATTCTTGTTTACTACTCTATATTTTTATTTTGTATCTCACACAATTGAGATTAATTGTGTGAGGTTTCATTGTTTTTGAGAAATTTTCGCATATAGTTATAATTTTGCCTTTAATTATAAAATATATATACAGTTTTTGTATTTTTGAAACTAGTAATAATTTGTATCCGCGTGTAAACAAAATAATGAAATACATTATATTTGAGCGCTTAATAGTGCATCTGTTCACTTAATAAGTATATAATATCTCCACCTAATTATATTTGTATACATACAATATCTCTATCTAATTGTATCTGTGTATATCTGCTATAAACTCCAAACTATCGCTATATTCTGTAATCTTTTTAAACTATAACTAATTCAAGTAATATAAGATTTGATTTTTTTCTTTTTTTGTCCCACAAGTTAATAGACTCATCAAATCTTACCTTTTTGAATGCAGAAAACTAATTATGTGCCAAATTTATTCTAGGATTACAATATAGAAAACATTGAACTCAATAAATTAAATTAGCATTCAAAGAAAGAAAAGGATTAGGTGGATTAAGTGGACAATAATGCAAGTAAAAGCCATTTTTTCCCTCAAGAAAAAAAGGACAAAGAAAGGAATGCTGGAAAGTTCTCCAAACATTAAAAGTTTTTTTTTTTTAATTTCCATTTTATGTGACACTATTTGACTTGACACGATGTTTAAAAAAAAAATTGAAACTTGTGGCCGGTCTAAAACAACCCTTAGATATTTGTGTGGTTGTAAATCATTTCATTAAGGGTAAAAAAGAAATTTTAAAGTTAAATTATTTCTAGTGGTGCCACAATAAAATGAGACGAGGGAGTATTATTTTTTATATTAAATGAATAAGAAGCAAATTTAATTTGGCAATTCAACATTAATTAAAGGGGACAAACTTTTAGTTAGAAGATAATTTAAGATTGTTCAACTAATTTTCAATGAAAATCACGTTTCTCGTGAGACTTTGGAGCAAGCAAATTATAATGAAAATCACGTTTCAAAATTTAGCCAAGTGAAAATAATATGATTATTGGCATGCAAGGAAATATTGAGTGAATGAACCATATATTAGTTTTGATAAGCATTGGGAGATTTGATGAGACACAAACAATAGTGGATATGATACAGAAATAAGTGTGTACACGGTACATGATGGAAGGTAGAAGTGACGTATGAAGATATTTGAATGCTCTCAATTATGTTGATTTTATATATATATATGTCTAGATATTTGAACAAAAGAATACATACATAAATTAGCTAAATTTTTTGTTTCTTTACTGAATAATATTTCTTGGGTGAGATTTTCCCCAAGCTGAATTGTAAACCAGGCCAAGGATATATTTAAATCATCTAGTTCCTTGATACAGTAATAAAAAGTGATTAGTTCCGATAAAAATATAATAGTATTTTTAGTGCTCAAAGTTATACTTAATATTATTCACATAATTATAATAAGTATTTCTTTTTATTTTAAAATTCCTATGTGAATTACTGTTTTTAAGATTTGCTGCTATAAACTTTCTACCATATATCTCAATAAAACAAAATTCACTTATGCATATACTTACGAAATAATAATAATTTTAAAGCTTCATTCTATGAGTGTGAGTTTTATTATGTTTTGGCCGGATCCGGCTCCCCTCCATTACCCATTCCCTCCATTTCGTCAAGTGCACGTGTAGATTAGAGACATGTGTCATATTTAAAGTTTAAAGGTCAAAATTTGATATTTATTAATATCATTAATTTCATATTATGTTTTTGTATTTAATTATTAAATTGTATAATATTTAAGGTGAGAATCAACTAAATAATTTATGTACTAGTAAACTTTGCTCTTGAAATATTATATATACTATATTGAGAAACAAAACAAAAAAGTTAAAGAATTATCAGTGTGGAAAAAAGACATAAAATAAAAGACACGAAATACAAATAAAAAATAACAACATGAATTGTTTTTAGAATTAACGTAAATACCAAAATTATTTCAAGGAGAAAATGTGGTATTGCGTTTGTAGGGGAAAAAATATAGTATGTTTTTTTTAAAATAAATATTCTTTTATCTTCTTTTTTTTTGTGAAATAGAAGATAACATTGCTTTAAATGCAAATATTTTTGAAGATTATTATATATCACATTAAATATAAACGTTTCATGTTCTACAATTTTAATATTTAAATGTAAATGAAAAATATAAGATGAAATTAATGATATTAATATAAAAATCAAATTTGTATGGAATATATTGTAATTCTTACCAAATTTGGAGAGTAGTTTTCTAAAATTAGTTGACTTAACTATGGTTATGATATTTGTTAATATAATAATCTTGACATTTAAACTTTAAATATGACATATGTCTCTAATCTAGACGTGCACTTGACGAAATGGAGGGAAGGGGTAATGGAGGGGACCCGGACCCGTTTTGGCCTATTATGTCATAAATAAATTTTGATCCTTACAAGATAGAAAACTATTATCTAACAAAATACAAAACGTCTTCAATGATTTTTTTTAATTATCAAAGTATGTACCAATGTAATAATTTTTATCAGCAATGGTGTAATATATAAAATTTTCAAAATATTAAGTGAAAATAAGCATATTATTAGTCTAAATGTAACTTTATAACAATTAAGCATTTAGTATTGTTTTCTTTATTATAAAAATAAATGACTATCAACAATAAACAAATAAACTACATATACTTGAAAAATATTAATAAAATATCTTTTTATTAATTAATTTTTGTATTACAATAATCTAAACATAATTATTTTTTTCCAAATTAAATTATAATAACTTAGGAAAGTAAACAAAGATTTGCAGCAGCAACAACAATATTACCAATTTTCTGAAAATCATCATTTTCCTTAATAATAATAGAACTAAATCCAGAAAATAATTCAAAAGCCTTTTGACAATTAAAACCATCTTGCTCAACAGTATTTGCCGCATTATTCAACTTTTGATATTGTCCCATCAATAAATATACTACTGCGTTACCCAAATTTATAAGGGCCTCGTTATAATAATTTGAGCACGAGATGTATATCGATTCTAAATCCTGATCGTTCGTTTGATTGAGGAGGATATCGATTTTCGCTGCAGTGGCAAAGGCTTTTGCTCCTGCAACATGGATGACTGATTCCGTTAAATTGTGAAGATTTTGATGAAAACAGTCATTTAAGACTGTCAAACAAAAGGCTAAATCCTTGGATTTGGCGCATATATCGGCTAAAGGGTTACTTGTACTTTGAATCGCGAGAAAAGCACATATGACACATAAAATTAGTGATGAACATAGAGAAAAAGAAGATGATGTCATTTTCTCCCTTTGATTGTTGGTTTTTGTATATTATTACTATATTATAGAAGACTTTAAGAATTACTACCAACCAACCAATAAGATCTCTACTAATGTCCAATTTATTTATAAAATATATAAGTGGGCCCACCACATTCCACTTCAATACTACATACATTATATATTAATTACTACACTATAAATCACTACTAATATCCAATATATTTCTAAAATACATAAGTGG
>JAJONZ010092187.1:0-10047 GCA_029582445.1 Solanum paucissectum | reverse complement strand
ATATTTGTCGATTAAGAAAATAATGATTGACATGATCGATTATTTTACCACATTTTTTCCATTAATTAATATTTGACATGGTTAATTAATCCCAGAGGAGCTTCGAGTCAGATTTTACATACAAGTATTCATTTTATACTTGTATGTGTTTGTTCTTTGCTATGACGCTTTATGAAATATTATGTACTACAAAAGGGAATGTTGAGGAAGGGTGAATTGGTCAATTGATCAATTTGCTCTTCCCCTTTAATTTTCTTTATTAATATACAATATTTTATTTGTTTAATTTATTTATCTTTTTTTTAGTATGTTATCTATTTTTAAAAAAATTATAAAAAAAGAATATTATAAATCAACTTAAAATATTAAAAATTTGATTAACTTTCGAAATTCACCTGTACCATATAATTGGGATTGAAGGAGTAACATGTATTATTTGAAAATTACGTTAAAAATATTATACATCGCAATAATTAACAACTTCAAATATTTAAAATATATATTAAAATTTTGATTAACTTTCAAAATTTCACATGTGACACATAAATTGGGACAAAGGAAACAACATATATTTAGTTGTTTTGAATTTTAATTTATTTTTCTTACATTTCTTTTTAATATGTTATGTATTTAAAAATTACGAAAAAATAATCATATAAATCATAATAATTAATAGCTTAAATCAGTATTTAATAAATATATTAAAAATTTGGTCGGCTATCGAAATTTTACAAGTGCCATAAGTTAGGACAGAGTAACATTTTTTCCCTCCTATTTATAGAAGAGAATGTGAGAAGTTTAGGGCCAGACGATGATAATTAGCAACTTAAAGTATTTAAAAATATATTAAGAATTTGTTTGATTCTCAACACTTTACTTGTGCCACATAAATTGGGACATAGGTATTTAACATATATTATTTAAATTTTGTGTAAATAATATTATAAATCACAATAATTAATAACTTAAATTTTAAAATCATATAAAATTCAATTGACTCTTCTAATTTCAACTATGCTATAAATTAGAACAAATAGAATATACACATTGGACACATGCTTGCACTGGTTATTTGTAACTAGTAAACTAAACAAACGCCAAACACTATATATTGAAGTTCTTTTTAAAAAATTATTAGTTTTCATTTGATGTTTGAAACCTAAATTAAAATTCAATCGATTAATTTAAATTCATGTATCGCATATTGCATTTTTGAGCCGACGATAGGTGCTACAAATAAAAAAAAATTCATAACCAAACAACTTGAAACTGATTAAAGGTTGAGAACCGTCCTCCACAACCTTTAACACACTATTGGTATATATATTGAAGTTTTATAAAAGAAATATGAATTAAGACATAATGCACTTGTTCTTTAATATTTTTAATATTATATTAAAAGATCATAATTGGACTTTGAATGTTTGATCAAGCCATAAATTGGACTATAACTACATAAACTCAATTACCTTGCATATCCTAACTTCAATTCTTCATCCATAGCTTATATTATTTTATTTTTTCATATAACTTCCCTTTCTTCTTCTTTTTTCGCAATAGAAAATAAATGAAAACTGAAGACAAGTTAGAAAAATTTTCAAGTAATAAAGGTGTAGCTTTCGAGATAAAGCCTCGTAACGATCCATTTTCCGTCCCTAAACCACCTACTAGTGAAGCTAATTCTCATGGTAGCAATAGATCAATGAGTCGTACTAGTAGTCATTTTTGTGATCTAGAGATAGACGCAAACGAAGATGAAGATGAATATACTCTGTCTTACATTGAGAAAGGTTGTTACGACAAAGAGGGGACAATTTTGAAAATTCCTCAAAAGGGTTCATCACCATTGCCATTTCTTCCTCCGAAAACACTAAGCAAACGCGAAAAAAATAAAAAAAAATCATCACGGTTGTCCGTCATCCTTCTTGATCAAGGCTTGTTTACAGTATACAAGCGATTATTCGCGCTATCTTTAGTTCTAAATATTACTTTTTTAATTCTTGCTAGTACGGGAAATTTCCCATATGCAAGAAAAAAAGCTGTCTTGTTTTCAATTGAGAACATCTTCGCTTTGACACTCTGTCGAAGCGAAGCATTTTTAAGAGTTGTATTTTGGCTGGCGGTGAATTGCTTGGGATGGTCTTGGATTCCTATACGAATCAAAACTATTGTTACGTCTTTACTCCAGTCACTCGGTGGAATCCATAGCGGTTGTGCAATTTCTTCGATTGCATGGCTCATTTACGCATTAATCCAAACGTTGAATGATAAAGAAAACACCTCCCCTGAAATCGTTGGTGTTGCTTTTGCAATTCTTTCACTTCTCTTCTTGTCCTCACTCGCTGCGTTTCCTCTCGTTCGACATCTCCATCACAATTTCTTCGAGAGGATTCATCGTTTCGTTGGATGGATAGCATTAATACTTCTCTGGATTTTCATTACCTTAACGGTTTCTTATGATCCTAAAACTAAATCTTACAACAATGTGGAAATTGGCTCCAAGCTGATCAAACAACAAGAATTTTTGTTCACATTGGCTATCACTGTGCTAATAATCATCCCTTGGATGACCGTGAGACGTGTTCCAGTTAAGGTCACGTCTCCTTCAGGACATGCAACGATTATAAAATTCGAGGGAGGAGTCAAAGCAGGAATTTTAGGACGAATTAGTCCTTCTCCCCTCTCTGAATGGCATGCATTTGGGATCATTTCGGATGGGAAGGTAGGCCACATGATGTTGGCAGGTGCGGTTGGTGACTTCACGAGAACCTTAGTGTCGAACCCCCCGAGCCATTTATGGGTACGACAAGTTCATTTTGCGGGCTTGCCTTATTTAGTAAACATGTACAACAGGGTCCTAGTGGTTGCAACGGGGTCCGGAATTTGTGTATTTTTATCGTTCCTTTTGCAACCTAGCGCGGCTAACGTGTGTTTTCTCTGGGTGACAAAAGGGGTGGAACAAAATTTCGGTAAGGAAATAAAAGAGATGTTAAGTGGGCATCCGAAGGAGAAAGTGATTATACACGATACAACCTTGCTAGACGTCCAAATGTATCAGAAATGAGCGTTGACACAGCGCAAAAATGGGGAGCTGAAGTTGTTATTGTTACTAGCAATCCAGAAGGGAGTAGAGATGTGGTTAATGCTTGCAAGAAATCTGGAATACCTGCATTTGGTCCTATTTGGGATTCTTGAAATTCAATTCACTTTTATTTGTGGAATACTAAGCTTATTATTTTTTTGTCAATCTCATATGCATACATTAGGTCTTATGTGAGCTTTTTATTTCTACTAGTTCTAGGAACGTGCATTGCACGTTTATCCCAAAATATTTCATGTAAATTTTGTATTATAAATAACATATTTTATCCTCTTCAAATCTATTGGTATTTACTAAAAATAAATTCATTATTTTTATGATAGAATGTAGACGTATCTTCCTAATAAAAAGAAATCTAAATTATAAACGTATAAATTTTAGAAATCCCATAGTCTAATGATGCAATTACATTTTATCCCTACTTTTCTTGAAATTACATTAATCCTTAAATTTTACACATTTTGGATACATAACTGACAGTCCGAACATATTAATTGTGATACACTAAATATTTGTGGCTATTGCGCTTAAATTGGAAAATAAAATGGAAAATCAAAATAAAATCCCACAATTAACGCTATTAAGTTCCTCCTTACCGTCAATCAGAGAAACGTGAATCCTAAAATAACAAATCAATTCAAAATCTTGTTCATCTTTTCCCTATTTCAACGAAGAAACTTTTGAGTGGAATTCAAATTTTTTGTTGAAAATTGGATCAGATACAAAATGAATATTTCAATTTTGTTGAGGCATTCAGGAATATGGGATAGTGAGGTTAGATATGAAAGATACGGAAGTGATGGGATAGTGGTTGGTGAAAATATTTCATTCATGAATCTAGTTTCAGCTATTGCAGCTGAGTTGAATATTGATGAATTGAGAAAATTTTTTTATGATTTGATACATTGTAGAAGGAATCTCATCTCCATTGATTATTAGGAATGATATGGGGGTAAAGGTGTACGTTGAGGTGAAGAAACGTGAGGTTGAATTTGCTATGTATCCCCTCTGTATTGATACAACTGATTAAAATGTTGGTGAGATACAAAGTTTTGATGTATTGATCGGTGCAACTGTCTGTGTTGAAGGTGCTGAAAAGGACACACATGCTCATAACTTGGTGGAATAAAAAATTGGTGATTCGTGTTATATATCAGAAATGGAGATAACGAATTACATAGCGCGCTGATACAAATAGTACGGAAGTGAATGTGAATCAATTGTACAAGGATAAAGCCACTCTAGTGGTTGTAATGACAAAATACAAAATAGAACATAGCTTCAATTTTAGAGTTAAAAAATCTGATAACAAAAGGTATGCAACTCATTTTTCATTCATGAATTTGTATTTTGATCTACACGTCATGATACATTACAGGTTAGAAGTTGATACATTAAACCTTTGATGTATATGTTTTGAGTTATCAGATATATGAGTTACTGTATTGTTAATATAAAGTATCAAATACATGTGATTTTCTTCTTTTGGATTTTTGAGTTTAGATATGCATATATAAATAATGATACATTACTGCTTTCAACTTGATACATTTTTGGGTTGATGTAAATTTACCATTTAATGAATTTTTATAGCTGTCAGTCAGTGTATTATTATTATAACATATCAGATACATGTGAAATTTTTTTTATGTTAATGTATCAATATATAAATTTCTTTTAGACTAATGTATTATCGTGGAAGAGAATATATCATCAAAGAATGGATAATACTACGTTGAGATGAAATTCAAGGAGTCTAATATGAAGAGTTGGAGTCCAACTACAAAACAAAAAGATTAAGGAGTTGCAATCGAAGAAGGAATCTTACTTGAAGAAGATTTCTAAGTCAAAAGAGTTTTGAATAAAAGAGGAGTTTTAGATGAAGAAAAACTCTATGAAGAGTTGTGCTTAAATAGAGGAGTAGTTGTGTAGAATACTCACGCACAGACGTAGCTAAAAGACAAATGGTATATTGACTTTTTCTGAGGTGTTGTTGAACTTTGAAGAGCTAGGTCCTACTACAGAGTTTATGTTCTAGGAAGTTTTTCTTTGTGTTTGTCTTTTGATGTTTTGGTAGTTCAGTAAGTTATAAACTGAAATAAGATCATAGTCTTCAAGTTAAGGGCAACATGAAGACGTGAAAACACACACCTTGGAGGTTTATGCGAGCATAAGGTTTAATTTACTATTCGTTAGGTTACATAGCTTTTGTAATCTCTTTTATGGCAAGGCTCCTTGGCATTTAGTGAAGTTAGGAGTAAATCATTTTGTGGAACAAGTTATTGTTTTTATACCTTTTGAGTCTGGTGTTTCCACAAAAAATATTGTGTTCTTACTTTACTGTCTTTACCTCTTCATTGAAACACGTTAGGCAACTTGGTTCGCTTAGGTAATATACTCAATTTATTTTACCATATACCCTAAAATTATCTACCATTTGAAAAAATTACAAAATTTCTACTCTCTCATATTCTCGGATGCATCACTTTACGCAATGTATTGGTTGGATACATCATTTTATGTGATGTATTAGTTGGATACACCACTTTACATGATGTATCGGTTGGATACATCAATTTACGTGTATCGGAACGTACGCGATGTATCGTGATGTTGAGTGATGTATCCGAAACAAAAGCGTAATTCATTAGGACGTTGAATGATGTATCTGAAACCGTGACGCGATGTATCGAGACGTTTACGGATATATCCGGATTTCACCAAATTTAAGAGATTTTTGTAATTTGGAAAAGAGTAGGAATATGATGTAATTAACTTTTAACACTACGAAATTTGTGTAAAATTCCCTATTGGGTTGAGTCCAATTTAAATAAAGGGAAAATTGTATATAATAGCAAACTATTAATTCAAATTAAATGTTATAACCATAGTTTGATTTAATTGTAACCCGTAGCAAACTGTTGCCATTCGCCTCTCTCCTTGAAATTCTCGCTCACCACTCTCCTCTTTCGCTCGCCAGTATCTCCCTCGCCTCTCTCACTTTATACAAACACAGATGTATAAATTGTGTTTCTGTTTCTATAAAGCGAGAGAAAGTTGTATATACACATGCAAAATATATATATCTTCGTCCTATACACTTATAATTATACAATACAAATCTTCCCCTGCCCAGTTCTCTTTTGTCTTTCTCTCTTTCTCGCTTTATACAAACACAGATTATACAAAATACAATGTATAAATTTGTTTTTGTATAAAGCGAGAGAGAGAGAGAAATTTGATATACAAATATTTTATTTCGATTCAATTGTATACAAATTCAAATTTTATGCAGATATACAAACACATAAAATTGAATTGAGAGGCTGCCAGCGATTTTATACAAATCCCCCCAACAATTTTATACAAATCCCCCCAACAATTTATACAATCTGATGCTCCATAGCAAACATAAAGTATGTTATGGAGCGCAATTATGCAAACTATAGCTATAACATACAAATATGATTTTTATGTTTGTTAAATGTAAAAATTGCTCTTAAATAAATACTTTTCCTAATGGGTTATATTATTTAGTTTTCCCAAAAATTAAAGAGCACCCAAAATAGAAACATTCGTTCAAATGACCCATAGGAAATTTGGCCCTGGCCGTTGAGTGTCAGGCATGCTTGAAACCCATAGTAGGTGAGCCTCGAAATGTTTTGCGAAGAAAAAAGCCTTTTGGAACTTGCTCTGTCTGATCCATTAATTGTCAACTTTATATATAGATGCTTTTGTATACTCCGATCAAAATAAATAAACAATAATCGATGCTATTTAAATTAAGTAAAAACTATCCCTACCAGAAGAAAGAACACATTAATCAAATGAAAATGGATGGGAGATATTTGTATTATATTACCAGATCTGCTTTCACACACCTAACTGACACTGACTTAGTACTTTTATATCATCAAAAACAATAATTGATGTTATTGGAAATTGATTAAAAGATGTTATACAACAAGTTTCTATAATTACAAAAGATTACTATTTTGATATCTTGAATTAGATCCTTATTTTGATCCTTCAAGAATAATAATTTTAACTTAATATGGCAGCTTATACTGCTGTAATTTCTCTTCTTCAAACTCTTGACAAACAAAATTCTGAACTCCTTCATGTTCACACAACTGAAACTCTTGATTCTCTTCGTGCTACTGCTGAATATTTTCAGCAAGTTCTTGAATTTGCTAGCAATAAGAGTGAGTTTGATCCTGAAAATATCAAATCTTTAGAGGAAAAAATTATAGTTGCTGCTAGTTATGTAGAAGATGTTGTTGAGATGAAAATTTCTCAAATCAACAGAGGGACAAGCTGGACGTTTGGAATTTTACAACACTAGGATCTGCTACCACTTGTTGAAAAAATAGAAACAACAAAGAAACAAGTGATTGACATTCTTTCTCATGATGAGTTGAAGATAATAGTTAAAAGATTTACAAGACCGTTGTTGGATCTAGACATTGTCGCAATATCAGGCATGTGTGGCATTGACAAAATAACACTCGCTAGAAAAGCTTATGATCCTCTTACAATTAGGTATCACTTTGACATTTTTGCTTGGGTTACAATATCTCAAGAATTTAGAGTTAGAAATGTATTGTTAGAAGCTTTACATTGCATTTCAGAGCAAACAAGAGTTAGGGTCACCACAAAAAGTTATGCTTATATGGATGACAATGAGTTAGCTGACCTAGTGCAGAAGAATCTAAAGGATCAAAGTTACCTTGTTGTTGTTGATGAAATTTGGAGTGCGGATGTTTGGGATAGTATAAAAGGAATATTTCCTAATTGCAATAATGGAAGTCGAATCTTATTGACTACTAGGGAAACTGAGGTAGCAATGTATGCATATACTAATATCCGTCGTGAGATAAACCTTGTGAATTTAGAAAACGGTTGGAAGTTGCTTTGTGATAAAGGAAATAGTAGAAAAATGCCAAGGACTACCCTTAGCAATTTTAGTGACTGCAGGACGCCTTTCTAAAATCCCCAGGACGTTAGAAGATTGGAAAGATGTTTCCCGAGCCTTAAGTAAAAGCATTGCTAGTCATCATCCACGAGTGCTCGGAGCTATCACCAATATATATATATATATATATCATTAAGGTTTCTTGTTAAGAAATTACAAATTAGTCAATGCTACTATAAGAATATATAGTAATTTCTTAGCAAAAATCATAATGATACCAGTACAATATATATATATATATATATACTGATTTAGTATCAGTTAAGCGAAATTATCAACCTTAATGATACCAATACAGTATATGATACTGATTTAGTATCAGTTAAACAACGAAAATTATGAGCCTTAATGAATGGAGGTATGGGCTGTAATTTATTTTTTTGAGAAATGAGTATTTCTTGAATTACTTTGGATTGAGATATAAACATGTACTATTTTCTTTTTCTTTTCAAACTTAAAATTCTATAACATCAAGAAAATGATACCATTTTTGAGGGGGGTCCTACTATGCTTCTTTTATTCATTTATTTTCTTATAATAATTATCTCTCAGCGGGATTAATCTGATTATATCTTTTACACACTCCAGAATATATTCTAAATATTGTATATCTCGGGTTCTTTGATACTTTTCTATGTTTTCTTTTATCAGGTTTCCTAGCAAGGTTATATCTTCATTAGTTTGGTGCCAGTATAGTAAGTATTCGTAGTTTATCATTAATCTGAATCTAGTTCTAAATCATTAATATTAAATCTTGCTAATTCTAAGTCTAGTTCATCTAATTCTATTTCATACCATTCTTGATTCATTAGTTCTAAATCTTCATTATCAAAAATTTTTACCCATATCAATCTTCTTAGTTCTATGAGTTCTATGTCCTTAAGTGCATATAAAACAAGTATTTTATAATCTAATATCATTGCTTCTAACATATTCATGCCTTTTCAATTCAAATAATTCCTTCGTACCATAGCATAATAATAACATTATATTAGATTACTATAAACTAGATTATTTTTAAACATGGCTTCCTGTCACTATTAACATCGTACTTTCAAAGGTAATTTCTTCCTAACAGCGCCTCAACTTTGTCTACTACCCTCACGGCCTCCTTGCCTATGGTTTCGACTGTAGGATGGCATAGTCTGGAAGGTTTCCCTTTTTTCCTCATATTAACAAACTAGAAGATATGTTCAAAATAATTCTAGTAGATAGTAACTAATATAAACTTATTAAATCATGCTATGATATTCAGGAATTAATAGATTTAGCTATGCATAATTGTAAATGGATATACCTTTCCGATATCTTCTTCTTCCATATCGCTTAGAAAGTTTTATATATTGAGAGAGTATTTTTTTTTTACAAGAGGAGGTGCTTTCCGTGTAGAAAGTCTTACCTCTAAATGGCCAAATGGCTTCCTATTTATAATACCATTTCCTAATGCCTATCCACATCTATGTGCAAGTAGTGGGGTTACTATACATTCCACTATCTTTACTTTATGTTTATCTATGCACACTAAGTGGTAGTGGGGTTACTATTTATCACTATCTTCTACTTTATACTATTACTACTTTACAACTCTTCTACTTTATACTATTACTACTTTACAACTCCGCTATCTTACAAAAACTTTACAAAAAGAAAACTATCTTATCTTCTGCATTATCTTTTACTTTTATCTTCTTGGAATCTGATTTGCTTTATCTCTTTACTCCAGCTGTACGTCTGGTATTACATTGTCTTCACCTTGACATCTGGAACATTGATGGTCTGGATATTTGTGACTAATTGTTTTGCAGTATCTAGTCATCATCTCTGCTGATATGAAATTTTTTCTAATAGCCCTTGTTGTCGGTTGTTGTTCTGGTTTTAACAGGCTTAATGCCCATTGTCTTAGTTCCTCCATATCTGCTGTCCTTTCTTCTCGGCAGTTTGAGTAGATCATAGTTTGTTCTCGTACATAATA
>JAJONZ010092185.1:0-13347 GCA_029582445.1 Solanum paucissectum | reverse complement strand
TTTTTTTTTTTTTTTTTTTTTTTTTAAATGGGTTAGGGATAAAATTAGATTGGTTAGACTTTGGAGTTTAAGCAATACCAAACTTAGTTAAATTAACAAATTCGGCTAAAATCTAAATAAGATGAATTAATATTAATTAATTAACGAGCTTCTTAATTTTAACGAAATAAAATAATTAACTTAATTGTAAACTAATGATTTAAAATTATAACCATAACTTAAGCTAAACTAATTTAATAAAATACTTACTAAAATTAAAATCTTTTTGAGATGATTTTCGAAATGTTTATAAAATATACTAATTATATACAAAATTATATAAAACATATATTTTACTTAAAAATGATAAAGATGACAAAATTAATCAGAAGTAACTTGAGAAATATTTTGAACTTTATAAAAACTAATTATTTCAAATCGTTTGGAATTTAACAAGCTCGGTAATTAATCTATATCGTGGAGGTCCAAAATTGGATGTCAACAATTAGCATCTAGGACAAAGGCTGCAGTACATATGGGATACTCAGAAACTCAGAAGGGCTATATTTTATTAGATTTGACATCAAGTAGTTTCTTTGTAAGTAGAGATGTGATGTTCAAAGAGTCAGTGTTCCATTTCTTAACTCCCTTAGGTAAAAGGGAAAATGGTACATTTGTGAATGATATGAATGTTAATGTGTTGAATGTAGAATGTAATTCAATCTATAACAACATGTTGAACAAGGAGAATGGTGATCATATCTGCTTACAAGAAGGTTAATGTAGTCAGGAGTTTAACAAGAATTTGGGTGGTAACAGTGAGCAAGAGACAGTGCAAGAAACAGTTCAAGGTAATGAGTCTGTTTCTAATGATTCTTAACCAGTGGTGAATAGAAGGTCTGCAAGAGGAGTTCATCCACCAGTTTGGATGAAAGATTTTGTCACTAAATATGGGCAAACAGGTGAAGTATCCTATAGCTGAGTGTGTTGCATACAATCACTTGTCTAAGCCTTACCAAGAGTTTGTTGCTGCAACTTCTGCTCTAACTGAACCTACATCCTTTGCTGAAGTCAGTAAAGATCTTAAGTGGATTGAAGCAATGCAAGCTGACATACTAGCATTACAAGATAACAAGACTTGAAAACTAGTTGATTTGCTAAGAGGGAAGTCTGATATTGGATGTAGGTGGATTTATAAAATTAAATACAAGTCTAATGGAGAAGTAGAAAGGTTTAAAGCAAGGCTGGTGGCCAAGGGATATAGTCAACAGGAGGGCATAAATTATAAAGAAACATTTTCCCTTATGGTAAAAATGGTCACAGTGAGAGCAATTCTAGCCTTAGTTGTGTCCAAGAGTTGGCATATACATGTCTGTGCCTCAAGGTTTTTCCAGCCAGGGGAAGAATAAATATAAGGTGTGTAGACTGGAAAAATCATTGTATGGGCTTAAACAAGCACCAAGACAATGGAATCATAAATCTGCAGCAGTTCTACATAAGTTGGATTTCATTCAAAGCCAACATGATCACTCTTTGTTTATAAGAAGGACAACTAAAGGAACTACAGTAATTTTAGTGTATGTTGATGATATTTTGGTAACAGGAAGTAGTTTAAAGCTGGTAGAGGAAACAAAAATATTCTTACAACAAAGTATTAGAATGAAGGATCTAGGAGAGTTGAAATACTTTCTGGGAATAGAATTTGTAAGGTCAAACAGTGGAGTAGTCATGCATCAAAGAAATTATACACTTCAACTCATTTCAAAAGTTGGTTTATCAGGAGCAAAAACTGCTGGAACACCTATGGATGTAAATATAAAGTTGACATCAAGGCAGTATGATGAACAAACTTGACAAAATCAGGAGGAGCCTCTAACAGATCAAGTCACTTATCAAAAATTGATTGGGAAGTTGCTATATCTAAACAGGACAAGGCCTGACATTTCTTTTAGTGTTCAAACCTTAAGTTAGTTCCTGCATCAACTAAAAAAATCTCATATGGATGCAACACTTAGAGTTGTCAAATACATTAAAAGGCAACCAAGGCAAGGTATATTGCTATCTAGTAATTGTAGTAGTGAAATTATAGCTTTTTGTGATGCAGATTGGGCAGCATGCCCTCTTACAAGGAGTTTGTGACTAGATATGTGATTAAACTTGGAGAGTCTGTGATCTCTTGGAAAGCTAAGAAGCAAACCATTGTGTCAAGGAGCTCAGATGAAGCTGAGTATAGAAGCTTAGCTTCAACTGTTCCAGAGTTAGTTTGGTTGGTAGGAATGATGAAGGAGTTGAAGGCTTAGGTACGCTTACCAGTTCAAGTATATAGTGATAGCAAGTTTGCTATTCAATTAGCCTCTAATCCAGTCTA
Organism: Solanum paucissectum; assembly: GCA_029582445.1. Taxonomy (NCBI): domain Eukaryota; kingdom Viridiplantae; phylum Streptophyta; class Magnoliopsida; order Solanales; family Solanaceae; genus Solanum; species Solanum paucissectum. The sequence continues at coordinate 11,000 of JAJONZ010092185.1, read as the reverse complement.
TCATAAACGTACCAAACACATTGAGGTGGATTATCATTTCATTAGGGAAAAACTTCAACAAGGATTGATTAAGATTGTCTATGTTTCAACACAACATCAGCCTGTTGATTTTCTAACCAAATGTCTCAACAAGCCACAACATGAATATCTATTGTCCAAGCTAGGTGTCTTGAACATATTTGCACCACCTAGCTTGAGGGGGAGTATTGAGATAATTGAAAAGAAGCATAGTGTAAAAGATTAGTTAAGAGTATTTCAAGAAGTTAGTTAGGAGTTGGTCAAAGTTAGGTAAGGTAGTTACAAAGAATCTATAAATACATAGCCTTATTCATTGTAACAAATTCAAGAATTATATACAATCTTCATCTTCTTCAATTCTATTGTGTTTCTTATCGATTAGTTAATTACTACAATTGTGATTTTGATTTTTGAATAGGTTAGTGAATATTGTTATTGTATATTATAATTTTTATGTAAGTGACATTGTATTTTCTCTTAAATAAAACCTTTTGGCTTTCTTGATTAATTTTTTAAAAAAGGATTACTTGCTTATTAAAGAAGAACATGAGAGGCTAATCAAGCAACAAATCAAGAATTAAGAATTCATGCTTTTGTCATTTTTAAAAAATTATTGTTGTTTTTATACATGTTTTAAATTTTTGGGAGACCCTCAAATGCAATGATAAGTATATCAAAATACTTGAATTTAATATTTGAAAAAGAATCATCTTTAATAGAAAAAGTTATAAAACTTTTGAACGAGAAATCAAAATATCTCAATTACAATATCAAGACTACTGCCCACTTAAATAAACAACCACCTATCCCAACCCCAAATCCCAATATTCATTCTTGTCAATCAAACATAGGATGGTTTCTGAATTTGGTTAACTAATCATAAAAGTTTATTGATTTATCGGTATTGATTTAGCGGTACAGTAACGATATAGATTTTTTTATAATTGGATAATCATTTTTTAATGATTTGAGAGTTTTTTTTAATGGGTTAACCAAGTACCCGATAGTAAATTGATAAATTATATTTATACCATTCGATATATAAAATACTTGACTTAGAGTTTAGTTTCATACTTTTATTTCTAGTTGTCTTGAACTCTCAATTATTCTATTATGTTTCAGTGTTTACTTTTGAGAAAGATGCAATCTACCAAGTCATATGCATGATTCATTTGGTCTGCCACCTTGTTTCCAAGTGATTTCAATGAATTTTTTGTGTTACATCTTATCAGTTAAACCGATAACCAAACTGAATGATCAATAACTAATAAACCAGTACCCAATATCTACTGCATCATGTGGAGTGGCACAACATATTCATATTCTTAAGCATCAATACAATCACTCTAATGATGTCTTTACAAATGGACATCAATTTTTCATATATGTCACGCTAGTTTTAGGAATAATGAAACAGCATGCACAAATAATATAGTACTAGCAATTTGTCAGGTATGAAACAGTCACAGTTTCATAAGCAATAAAAGAGCTGAAAAACAGATATTACAAAAATCTCCACACATATTTTCAGATTTTTAGTAGTTGTTGTTGCTTTTCCTGTACGCGTTGTTGTATGTACGTCGAGCCACTCTTTACAATCGTATGATGAATTGTTACGCTAATTACACACGAATAGCTAACAATACGTAAACTAACCATAGTATTAAGTCACCAAAACAAAGCGTCCGCAGCATTATCTCACATTTACAAGAAAGGTTTTGTACACTAAAGAACTGAGAGATAAAAGTGTACTATTCCCAAATGATTACGTCGAAATCCCTTCTAACATTTGAAACCTCCACAAGCGAAAAGCCAAATGATGATAATGAAAATTACAATAGCACCTCCAACCATTAGTTTCATTTGAAGGTTCTGAAACCACATCTTGCGACGAAGTTGCCTTCCTTGCCTCTGGAAGCTGTCAGCCTAAGCACATTTACAGTTGCAAATCAGCACAATTGCAAAGGTTATTTTCAAGTGCAAACACTCTGTAAAATAGCACGTACCTGGAACTGAAGGTTCTCGGTTTTATCCACTAGCAGTTCAATCTTCTCACCCCGATCCAAAACCTGCAAACACAACATGTCTTCAATACATAATTTCACCCAGAATCAGGAAGAAATAACATAATTAAAAAACATACTGAAGCAAATGCAACATTGAATTTTTCAAACAGACACTAATTTTCCAGTTTCACCTTCTCAAAACGTGATTTACATAATCATATCTTGATATATTTCCTTCTATAAAATGTTGGCCAAAAACAAGAAAAAAATAGCCACTTCGTATGGAGTGTCAGGAAACAAATCAAGCAAAAGAGCACTTAACTGAGATCCAGCTTATTAGGATGAACTAATATTTGTTTCTCGATTCTCCCCAAACAAGGCAACCTCTTATTTTTGTGTAAGATCTAAGCACTCACCCACTGTTATGCAACTTTGATGGCATTCCCTTAGTCACTAAAAGCCTAAGACCCGTGATTATGAGGGTATCTATCATTAATTCCACATGATAATTTATGAAGTGAACTTATTTGTACCTCATGAACTGATTTTCTGTTTGAAGAAAACTTGTCCGGAAAAAAATTAATTTATGCAGAAAAGACTGCAGTTTGCAACAACAGTTTACTGAGGTAGGTCAAACTCATCAAAGCACATCCGGCCATGGAAGCTGGATGATTAAAGAAAATCCCCCACCTCACCTAGTCGAGAACTGTCATCCCAGTTTCTTATAATTTCTTGAACATGCATGCAATCCTCAATTCTTATGTAAATCTCCACCACTAATTAGATGTAGAATTACACCTTTAGAAATGCAATACAAAAATGCTAATAAATTCTGTGACGTGAATAAAGTGATGTCGTCAAATTTCACTTTCAGAAGCAAATACATGTTCTTCTGATAATTTTACAAAATGCAAAGACTGTCATTTCTTCCTAGAGTTTCAAGCAATGAGAAATTTTCCAGACTAACCAACTATAGCATTATCACCAAAAAAATACCAATATTACTAAGTCAGATTACTTTTTCAAAAACTAAACTCTAATCCAGAAGCTTTAATATTCTCTGGTTGCTGCAAGTTTATGCTTTGTATATTTCAATCAACTATGCCTCGGTTCTACACTAGTTGGGTTGGTTGCATGGATCCCCCATTGCATTCCAATACTCAATCATTTGTGCTTAAAATGATTACAAGCTCTCTAACACTGGAGGGTTCTCTTATTTTAATCCCTATGCATATAAATCTGTGTAGTATGCTAATATAAGTATGACAGCAATAACTAACTGAACCCAACAGTGATCCAATTTAGGGCCTTAATTGGTGCTAAATGAGGTATCACCTAGCACTGCTAGCATTTTCACAACAAAAATTCAGTACTGTCTCCTCTGTATCAGGAGCATTCCGATAATCCCTTTTTTATTTTGGAACAGGAGCATTCCAATAATCTTGTCATCAACCAATCCTTCACCACAATATACATGATAACCACCATCACCACCACCCACAAACCAAAGACACTAGCGATCAAATGTTTTCAGTACTTGAGTAGTTAGCTGACAGAATAGTTGCAAAACATATTCTACAATCCCCAGGACCAAAGTTGGGGAGCATAACTCCAGAAACATGTTTAAAACATCATAATGGAGAAGTCTAACAAAACCAATAGAAGATATTGTGTGGTGCAGCAAGTGTTGGGTTTACTCTATCAATTATCTCCTAATGTCACACGTCTATAGTAATAGTATCGAAGTCGATAATACAACAGCAGCATACCCAGTGTGATCTCACAAGTGGGCTCTGGGGAGGGTGGGTGTATGCATTCCTTACCCCTAACTTGTGAGAGGTAGAAAGGCTATTCCAATAGACCCTTGGCTCAAGAAAAGCCTTTTCAAAAACAGGTTACACAGATACAAGAATAAAACTAAGGTGAAAAGTATCGACGAAAAGAAGTACTGACAGCAAAAAAGCAACCCAATTAACAGCAAAAAAAGGTATAAATTTAAGCCATGAATTTATAAATGATGGAAAGATGGAGGCAATCACATTTGACTGAAGAGTGGATAACTCAACCATAATCGTTTTCTTGGTGACAAATTAATACATATACAATACAGAACACATGCTAGTTTAAAATCAAAATTTTGAGAAGGCATGGGAAACATATTATTAAGATGCACTCTGTTGTATTACACTGAGCCTATTTATACTTATATGTACACAGTACTTAATACATCTTTTCCTATGTGGGACACTAAGTCTACTATATACATTAACTATCTAATAAATGTAACATTAAAGTTGAAATGATATATAAACTGGGCAACATTCTTAATACTTTGTACTCTTTATCAAAATATGTTTAGCATCTCAAGTTATGGAGAGTTTGCAAAGTCAAAATCAATACTAGACCTCACTACTATCGTCATCATAGCCATGTCGTCAATCACTCCTAGTGCGAAACAGACTTGGTGGCTACCTCTTCTATTCCTACTAGCAGAGGCTTTATCAACATTTAAAGCGTCATTGTACAAGTCCACAAGGCTTAAAATTTCCCGCAGTTAGACAACAATAAGCTGAAAATATTACTACCCTTATATGGTATCACAATGTTCATATACCTTAGAACTGGTATAGTTTAGTTCAGTGCTCTATTTTTCTGCAAAGTGAATATTCTTAGACAATACCTATGAACTTAGCTCGAACTAAATCCGCATCTACCTCTGAAGCTCTTCTATAAGAGCCGACCTTGTTACCATCATACATACGAGAATATTGACAATTTGACATAGATATGTGAACAAACATAATCAAGAACTTATTCATAATATAGAAACATATGATATCCACAAGTTATATATCATGTAAGAATTTCATAACTTGTATGTTACTACAATGAAGCTCATGTTTCAAAATATCACACGTTAATATATCAATGATAATTCTATTTGCCTCGTTGCAACAAACCACTATTGCATGAAATGTTTTTTAAAGGATATTATAGTTGAAAACGCAAGCTAAAGAAGAGCTACTGCTCACAGTACAAGCCTCCTTTTCCCCAAACTTGATGCTTGTAAGCCAACCAATTGACTTCTTCAACAGTCTAGAATAAATTGAAATCAATTGAAGTGTTAATTTGAACAAGATCACAACTATCTTCCTTAGGTCAAACTATAGTTAAATTCCCAATTGTCCAACGTTTAAGGCTAAACCCGCGAGAATTCCAATTGCAGCATTAATTTACAATATCCTATTCATTCATATCAAAACTTCATCCAAAAAAGGGCACGTTTATGTATTCCCCCAACTTTATCAACCTTAGTTTTCACATATTCAATTCTAATGCATTATCGTTCTTTCAATCCATAATCCAGTTTACTATATCAATTAAATAATAAAACCACAAGTTTTTGGGATTAAAACTTACCTCTCGGTGCCAAGAACCCCAAAAACCATGTTTTTAAGAAATTTTTTTCTTACCCAAGTTTAGAGCTTTCAAAAAACAAAATCTGCAGTGCACTTTACAAGTTCTATGGGTTTTTTTCCTTCTTAGATTGAAAATAGCTCTTTGCTCACACCGCCTCTCCTCCTTTCCCTCCCTATTTCTTTCTCTATAATCATTGTCAATGTTTCACTCATATGAATGCATCACTCATTGTTTTGAGATTTGGATGAAACTGCCAAATTTTCACCGTGAAAATGGGTTGTTATGCTAGGTAAGCCAAGTCTCACTTTGCGTTGGTCAGGACCCCAAATTGGATTGTGACAACGTTGGTATAAAACCGTTGTTGTGCAGCCTTGGGTGATTGTGGGGCAAACCTCACGTTTCAATTGAGTTTGGACAAATCTCTCACTATTAAGATAGGTGTTGGGGCAAACCAGGCAAATGCAAACCTCAACTTAGGTTAGTCGAATCCAATACTTTTGAGATAATTGTGGGATAAACCTCACAAAGACATTGATTCTCTATGGGGAGTATATGCAATACCCTAGGCAAATCCTGCATCAGTACACCATGAAAAAGATGTAGGATATAAAACAAAACTAACCTTAGACCCTAGTGGCATTCTATATCGTGCGATCTAGGCCCAAAGAAGACAATATCACTAGTGTGTTGGACGGTAATAAAGCACAAGACATATAATTATAACATCAATAACTAACTTTACTTCTAACTAATATGTAATAATTGTATTTGTATTCATACGAATACATACAATATGTATTTTATATCAATTGTATTCAATTAAAGATATGATGAATACAGTTGTATTCGTTGTATTTCAAATACAATTGATACGTAATAGAAAACAGTTACGCATCATATAAATACAAAATAAAATGCAAAATAAATACACTCTTATCTCGCTCGCCTGTCTCCTCCTTCTCTCGATCTCGCCCGGCTCTCTCCTCTTAATATGTATTCATTTTGATACACATCAGTTTGTATTTGATTTTTTTCTCCAAAATCCACGAAAAAATATGAAAATACAAATGCATAGAAAATCAAAATACTGCTGCAAATTATAATTATTAAAACGGTATCTATCGAGTTCTATTTAAGCCTGATATTTGCTGTTTTTGAAAGTTTCCAACTACTAAAGCCTTTGTTTTAGGCCAAAAATATTTTGATTGGAATTTTATGATTTTATTTTCACTTAAAACAAACTTGAAGATTATAAACAAAAAGGTACAGAATTTATATAATAAATAAATTTTCACTTAAAATAGTATTGAGGCTTATAAAAAAAAAACAATAAAAAGGTACATAACTGATACAATATAAAAAGAGAAAAAGAAAGAAATACTATTTACTTTTTATCAAAAATACTATATCCTATATACACCAATTGGTTCATTGTTTTGTGTTATCTTTTATATAGAAGGTAAAGATTTACTGATGATGTACCAGTACAACAATCTGTTACATAAAAAATATGGTCAAAGGTGCACTTCAAGAGTGCTTAAGCCCTTAAGCAAGGTGCAAAATATGTTAAGTGCTTTGTCCCGCTTAAAATGCGCTTCAGTGTTGTCATCAAGTCTCTAAGTCATACTTCTTCTTGCTAATGAGCGTCTCCTGAAAGAGGCGGCACTTAACAATTCATATTTCACTTTATCGTAAAAAAGAATTTCAAAATTCTTTGTCCATATATTTGTTATTTATTCTTATTATTATTAGTCTTGGTCTAAACATACATATTTGTACTTTTTCTCCATTTGTCACATTTATTTGTGCTTAAAGCCCCAATAGACCTTAGAGCTATTTTGCGCTTTTAATAACACTGGTCGAACTAACTTATACAAAATGGTCAACTATGAGATAGAGTGTAGCTACTCCTGACAATTACTTGGAGTAACAATACCCAGTCATCTTCCCTATTTGATGCAAGAGCCTGATCATCACCAGCATAATTTTGGCGTTGTATTCGCCAAGCACATATTCATTGCGAGAGACTATAGGTCTTCTTACATAACTTACTCCATAGATGCACCCTTTCCATAAAAAAAAAAGAGATAGAACATTAACACTTTACCTTCTCAATATTGTCCATCATTATTCCTTTGACTTCTGTGATTTGAGCCTTCAATTTAGAGAGCTTGCTCATTTCATCAGGATGGTTCATACAGTATTCCATGTGCTCTTTAAGTTTTGGCCTAGCAATTCCAGGATAAATAAATCCAAATTAATTGGCTGATTTTGGACTCTATACTAAGTCTAGCTGCTACAAATATATTATAAATTGTAGATGCAAAAAATTAAATATACACACCCAAATTCTCTGTCAAGATTGTACGCAATGCTAAAACGATCCCCAAATAGATCATCATCTTCTTCATCATCAGCAAGAGGATGTGGATCGCCATCATTTTTTACACTTGAACCATAGCGTTTCTTGAAATCATCCTTAACCCTTTCAAGAAACACAAACGGTACACTTCTTCCTGTTGGTTCATCAGCAACAACTAGGAAGACTACAAAATTGTGTTGGTAGCAAACTAGTCAGAATCCAGTTAACCAGAAATAAATTATATACAACATAAAAAATTAAGAAGAATGAATACCAAAGCCACTATCTAGAAGGAAGTTGAAGGTGTGACCATCGCATGAGTATGTATACTTGCTACTATTTGAAGGGAGCTTCTGCAAGCACTGAACAGCAATAGTGCTAAAGTTCCCTGAATAAGGTGTATGCTCAGCTAGAACAACAGTCCCTCTCGCAACAAAGCTATAAATCAAACCTTTTGGATTCATTTTCAATCACAACTCCAACTTTATGCCTGTAATTCAAAAGGACCGGTCTTAAATCCCTTACAAATTTATGCAAATATCAAACACAAAAAATCAGCTTTTCCATGAGATTAGAGACTAAACTACCACATTCGCCGTCACTTAATCAATAATGCTTCAAAATTGAAAAGGAAACGAGTAACGCTACGAGGTGGCTCAAGGGGTTGTTGGGGACGAAGAAAGACAAACAAAATGTTAACAACATATGAACCTCATCCGGAAAGAGAGACAAGAAAAGGTAGAGTTTTGGAAAGTCGTATAAGATTCAATCAGTACTGGTGAGAATCCAATGAACTTTCCGGTGGTGTGTGCCTGCGGTGGATACTAATTCACTTAAATCTTACATTTCTGAGACCGAAAAGGAGCAGAGTAAACACGCAATTCTCGTGGCTGAAGCTGTGGTGAGATTGGCCAGCCAAATCAGAGGTGCATGCAAATATCCACCATAAAAATGAACACACACCAATTTACCCTGTGCGCACCGCACCCAAAGGATAGCGGATGCGGGTTTCCCTTGTCATTAAAAAAAAATGAACACACACCAATTTTTATGCTTAAACTAAACATTCGCCTTAAACTAAATTGATTATGCTTCAAACTTAACAAAAAAAAGTTTTTCAAGCATCAATTTTTAGCATCTATCAGAAAAAAACCTCGCTTGTACTTTCACCAAAGACCTCAATTTCTAGAGTCTAAATGTGGGAGAGAATTTAGGGAAAACATAATATGATACGCGCAAACTCAAAGATAATAACCGAACAGACAGTCAAATCAAAAATATGAATCTACAATTCAAATCCGTACAAGGAAGATCAAATTATCTGCAATTAACTACCGTAGAAACACCAATATCATAGAAATTATCAATACTTCCGATCAGATCCTCGCCGACAAAGTTCAAAATAGACAATTGCTAGAAACAATTTGTGCCGAAAAATTGTGAAAAATTACATAAACAAGAGAGAGAAAGAGAGTACCTGAGATTGGAAAAATGGCGATTACTTAGTGTACACGACTGAAAATGGAGCTTTAGATTTCGCAGAAGAGGGTGGGGTGGGGTGGGGTGGGGGGGTGGGTCTTTGTCTTTAACAGCGATGGAGTCGAGGAGTTGAGGTTAACCTGTATTATGAATTATGATTAGCAGTGTTAATTATGTGATTTGACTTTAATTAAACTGATTGAGCGGTTTACATACGTAAGGGCTGGGCATTGTACGTTTTGGTAATTTCGTTTTTTGTAAATATTATATTATTAACTTATTTTCATATTAAATTAGATCGGTATAGTTTGGAATTTCAAAGTTTCAGTTTTGGAAATTTTAATACTCAGTTGATTAACTATTTGTATTTTTACCTTATTGTTGAGATTTATTCGGTACCTTATATTTTCCTCCCTTATTTTTCCATCCAAAATGTTAAAAGAAATTTTTTGAAAAGCTCAATTTTAATATTTTATGGTGCAATATACTTATGCTAAATTACACAAACACCCAAAAGGAAGATTAAGATGCTAAACTTACACAACGTGTTCTTTGCTAATTTGACTTTTAAATATGTATTCTCTTCATACCAACTTGTGGAATTACGTTGGATATGATGTTGCAGTAGCGTTCATACCTACTATGTTAAACATTTATTTATGATTTTAGACAAACACTATAACGATGGAAATGAATTTGTGGGGGCGGGGGTGAGGAGGTGACAAGTAAGGTAGGAGTGTGGTAGGGGGTTGACATGGTAGGGTAAGGGGTGGGGGACTCGAGTACTAGGTGTTTGAGCCAAGTTCTGCACATCTCGATTACCTGCTATTTCCAACCAACATATATACCGAATACCTCTCCCCATCAACAGATAGAAAGAAATCACCTAATAATTTGTCTACTAAATTGGAATCTTGATCACCAAAACATCCCTCACTCACTTCATTGACCGCTAAGTCACATTTGGAAACCCCCTCCTATCTAAGGCTGGCTACACATACTAATTACTATACTTCAACATTCTCCAATAGATTTATGTAGTGCATATTATATGCACCATGTAGCGTGGGAACCTAAATAAGCCACAAAAACATAAAAGTGACCAAAATAAGCCACTACTTTAGTAAGTAACTAAAATAGGCTTAGTGGAAGAAAAAATTCCACTTTATCTAATATTCTAAACGTTTTCCGTTAGTCCCATAACGTGTATATTTTTAATATATAACGGAACTATTTCTTACACTTTATAAAATGGAACTATTTCTTACACTTTATAAAGTGTAAGTTTTTCTTATACTTTGTAAAGTGGAACTTTTTCTTACACTTTATAAAGTGGAAGAAAAAATTCCACTTTACAAAGAGGAATATTTTTCACGTTTTTATCTCTTTATCTTTTTTGCAGTGTTTGTCATACAATTATATTGATTTGACATATGATAAAAACGGAAAAAATTATTCCACTATGTATTTTTATTTTTTTATTCTGAAAAACCCTCCAATCTCTATTTAAGGAGGACGTTCAAACATAGTTGATAGCACCTACAACATAAAGTCTTCTATATTTGTTCATTTCAATCTCCAAAAAAAATGTCTTCTAAATCAAAAGTTAGAGTTTCAATTTATTGGGATGGCGAAATTATACATGACGGAAATACCGTTTATTATAATTGTCCTCCCAAACACAATGCTAAATATTCAATTAATGTCCGATATCA
>JAJONZ010092179.1:0-12692 GCA_029582445.1 Solanum paucissectum | reverse complement strand
TCTAATATTTGTAACAAATATTAGTTTTACATATGAGAACTTATTGAAACAGAACCCTTCCTAGAAGGTGGCTACATAGATTAGTTACTCCACTAATATTTGTAAATTGTAACTTCTAAGTTCTAAGTTGCAATTAGATTTTATTGAATAAATTTGAAGGCTTTATTCAAGTCATTTTTTTTATATAACTATTGTCTTGCATTTTAATTTTAATTTTAAAATACTAATTCCACTAATATTTGTAAATTGTAACTTCTAATATTTTATTGTTTTTTGTATTAAATCAAAACAAAAGACTACATAAATATTTCAAGTTAAATTCTTTTAAAATATTTAAAATACAAATTTGAACTTCTCAAATTTGAAATTTGAAACTTGAAATTTGAAATTTGAAAACTTAAGCATTTTTTATTAGCTAAAAATGTTATTGAAAACTAAACAAACTAAAAATGCTATTCAATAACATATAATTTCAATACAAATAAATAAACATATAAAAAAATAAAATCCCACATCCCATCCCATCCCGTCCCGCCAAACCCCGTCCCATCCCGTATATATAGTGGGACGGGATGGGACGAATTTTTATCCCCCCAATCTCGGTCCCCCAATCCCGATCCCCCAAAAATCCCGGCTAATTGGTCCCCGTCCCGTCCCTCAGTCCCCGTCCCCCAGTCCCCGTCCCCGTCCCATTGCCAGCCCTATCTAGTACTACTATTATTGGCTTTGTCTTAGTGACTTCGTCTGATAAGCTGGGGTTTTCAGCCCGAAAAAGAGTTTGATAGGTAGGGCACTTCACACCCGGTTAGAACTATGAGACACATGGGCTTAATAATAGTTTGTATTAGGTTCTTGACAGGCCCTTTGCTCGGGTAAAATAAACTACCATGCAGTCTGGGAAACTATGTTAAAATTCTTGTGTATTTTTCGATTCTTATGTAGTTGAACTACCTCTAAGGGTATTGAATTGCTTGATCTATGACTGAGCGGACTACCGCCAGGTCAGTGATCCTGTATTTTGGTATCAGAGTTGTTCATACTAAATAATTCAAGTTGTAAAGAATCAACATGCTTTTGTTTCATATTAATCAAAACGTTAATATCACGAGATATAGGATCAGTAATAAATGTATAACTTATCCCTTGATTTTTATAAGTAGCCGAAAATCCTTTAGCAGTTATGCTAGTGAAAGGGTAAATAGCATTTACAAAAGGGGTTCCAAGTATAATTGGAGGGAATAATTGATTTTTTACCAAGAAAAAGAAATGTGGAACGCAGACTTTATTTTGGCAAATACACATATTAGGTAATTTATACTTTATATCTAAAGCATGTCCAGAAGCAGATTTGACCATATGAGTTGTTTTTTCAAAATACTTAGTAGGTACAAGACCTTCTTGAATACAACTAACATCGGCACCGCTGTCAATCATAGCCACATTAGTTATAGAAAATTGATTATCAATTAATATGGTGCAATTAACATACCATTTATGGGCAGTAACAACCTGCATCATTCCCAAAAACATATCTTTTTTAGTGTCAAAGTTAACTGATTTTGCAAGAGTATTAACTGCACGGGTATTTTCATCATCAATATTCTTACCTTTGCTATTAGCAGTTTCAATCTGAGTAAGGAGATGATCACAAATCATTTGATTTTGTTTAAGAGATTTTATTTTCCTTTTTAAATTTTCAATTTCTCCTTTTAAATCGTCAAAAGAAGTATCACGAATAACAACAGGATGTCTACCAAGTCTAGAATTAACTTCAGAGAAAGAATATGGGGCAGAGTATTCAAATTCAAAATCATTTTTTGGTTTTTCAATCGGTTTTGAAGAACTAGCACTGTTATTAACAGCAAATTAAATAATCTTATCACGTAAATCATTATCAGTAACTTCTTTCAGAAGTTCAATTACATTGTCAGAAGTAATAGTATGAATGTTCAAATCTTCGAATTGCGATTGTAATTTATAAAAGAATTCATCATTTTCACAAGAGCAAATATCTATGTTGCACTTACAAGGATTATTAACATCGTTAGTAGTAGGTTTCTTTGGACCAGAAGAATCAGAAGTATTAACATCTTCATCTGAACCTGAATCATAATCGGACTCAGAACCAGACGTGTATAAGAAGCTATGAATCTTATCATGAGCCTATTCATCCAGATCTAAAGACTTCAGCTTTTCAAGCTTACAATTGGGTGCTATATGTTCAAATTTAACACATTTATAGCAATTGATCTTGGCTAAATCCCGCCTAGACCTATTTTTTGTAAATCAATCATATTTACGACGACGAGCTCTTCGTTCTACCCGTTCTTCCCTAGTCCTACGTCTAGACCTTTTCTTCCTATCAGTTTGGTCGGGATTAGAACCATTAGAATCTCTATGTTTAGTCTGTTTACCTTTACTTGAATCTGGTAAACCAAACTAGGTGCATAAATCTATTAACTGAGACCTTTCTCTGAGCTTATCAATCTTAAGCTGTCTGGAGAGCTTTAATTCATTGCACATGCTAATACCTTCTTGAGTGCAGATTTCTATCAATTTGCCATAAGTATAAGTGTCGTAAGGAATTTCACCTTGAGGATTTTGTAGAGTTTTTCTAATTCTTTCAGCAAATAAAGAAGTAAGACCGTCTATAAACTTAGTTTTCCAATATGCAAGTTTATTTTCGGGTAGTTCCATCACCCGACTCATTTAGGTATCCTTATACCATCAGAATTCTCCTAAGTGCCTACATCGTAGACCATTAAGTAGGGTACGAACAGTCTCATACTGATTGATAAATCTACCATTAAAATGTTCTAAAATAGTTAGAACAAGAGTATAAACAACATCTTCTCTATTTTTTACTAGAGCCATGCCCAAGTTATCAACACCTTCATTATCCTCAATAGCATTAACCACAACAGCTTTAGCCTCAAGGCTCATGTAATTGTCCTACCAGCCTCTCAGTTGACCAGTAAAACCTGTAATTATTGTTTTGCAAATATTTCTATCTGTATTTTTAGTATTTTTACAGATAGTAGCATACATCAACATACGATGAACAAGAATAGTTAACTGTCTATCAGTCAATCCATCAAGATTCCATTCATAAATCTCAGAACCACTATAAGAGGTATTGGTCTGACTCCGGTCGCGTTCCACTATCAGTATATCTTGAGGGGTTGGTCTGGAATAATAATAAGTTTGAATGCTAGGTTTATGAGCAAACTGAGTAGCATTGCCACTATTCTTTTTTGGATAACCACGAAGTTTATTAAACTCTAATGCAATGTGCTCTTTATAATCAAAAGCCTGTTCTAATTCATCCGCAAACATTTTGGACAAATCTATAGGTTTAGCATTGAATTCAGAAAACTTTTTATTAAGTTCTTCTAAATCATAAATAGGTTTAAAGACAAAATCCTGAATCTCAGGGGGTCTTTTCACATGAGTAACAATCTCCGGTTTTGAAGTAGAAGCTTTCTCGAAAGATTTTAAATCTGATTTTATCTGAATTATCAAAGAAGTTAGTTCATCTAATTTTTTTATCAAGAGAACTGATATGTTCCCCCAAAACATTAACATAAAGACCCAAATAATTATTTTAAGAAATTAAATTATTTATTTCATTGATGCTGACTGCCGCAACATCTTCTTCAACAAATTTTTGAAAGGCAATAAAAGTAATACCAGTATTATTTGGTAAAATAAAAGATGCCTGGGGAGGATAAATTGCTTTAACAATATTTCTAGATTCATCTTTATAAGATCGTTCAAGAACACTAATATATAAAGGCAAATAAGTGGTTATAAACCAAGGTACAAAGAACATAATATGATTATGCAAAGCGCAAGTTTCATAAAATTCTTGAGAAATATTATTTAGATCATCAGTATTATAAGTATCGAAAAACCAAGTTTTAAACCGGTTCCATTTATCACTTGAAAATTCATTTTGAATATATTTTCTTGCCAGTGAACCTGGACTAAAATCAATCTGGTGTGCACCCATTATCAAATATCGTTAGGATTAAAATCCATTTCGGATGCAGAAGGAATATCCTTATCAGAGATAACAGAAGATTTACTATTAACTCGGACAATATTCAAACGAGGATCAATCTTAATTTTTACTTTATTTTCAGATATAACAGATGATAACGTATGCAAAGAAGCAGCACGATTACGCGCAGGACCATATATAGGTTCAATAGGCGAAATATGCTGAATAGCACATCTTCTATCAAAAAATGAGAGTCTATTATAAGGGACACTTTTCTCATCAAATTGCATACAAATCTTACCATCAGAATTCTGAGTAATATGAGAGTATTCAGAATTAGTGACTACATCGGTCATTTGCTCAAGTGGTATAACCGACTCTAAAGTCCAAGTAGTAGGAAAATTAATTTCTTCCCATTTTATAGGTCTTCTAGTAGTGACCTTAGATCTAGCAAAATTGGTTTCGACCAAAATAGTCTGATTTGATGTATCATATAAATTACATCGAGGGTTTAGAGTAGAAAGCAATTTATAATAGATGCGATAAGATAAGCAGATCAATTCTGATCCAGGTGCATAATAATAACCATGTGTTTTAATATTCAAGGTTAAAGCATCTAATATATTAGAATCAGTTAAAGATAACTTTAAATTAGGCTGAGTATTAAAATAAACTGGGCTTTGTCTTAGTGACTTCGTCTGATAAGCCGTGGTTTTCAGCCCGAAAAAGAGTTTGATAAGTAGGGCTCTTCACACCCGGTTAGAACTATCAGACACATGGACTCAATAATAGTATGTATTAGGTTCTTGATAGGCCCTTTGCTCGGGTAAAATAAATTACCATGAAGTCTGAGAAACTGTGTTAAAATGCTTGTGTATTTCGATTCTTATTAGTATTATTATTATTATTATTATTATTATTATTATTATTAAACTATTTTGATATACCCCTTAACTTTGCCATTTGGTGATGATATGCCCTCATTATGAAAATGGTTCATATATACCTTACCGTTATACAAATGGCTCACATATACCCCTACCGTTACAAAATGAACTCACATATACCCTTCATTTAACAGAAGTTAAAAAATTAGTGTTAAATTTATATTTTTGACTTTTAATTTTTTTTTTAAAAATCATTTAGGGGTATATATGTTTCTTCTAGAAAAGTTCAAGGTATATTTTAATCTTTTTCATACATAAATTATTTTTTGACTTCTTTGATTATCATTATTTGGGTTTCTTACTTTATATTTTAAATTTCTTTCATTCCTTAGTGTGAAAAAAAAATTAAATTATTTTTTGTGGCTATATTATGATTTTAAACTATTTTTTTCAACTATATTGTAATTTAGTTTTTGCATTTGAAGAAAAAATTTGGGTCATCTATACTAAATTTTACAAGAATATTGGTGAAACATAAGTAAATTTGACCATCAAATTAATAAATCTAAAATTAGTTATTGAAACAAAAAAAATAAAAATAAAAAATATGTTTGAGGAGGATTAAATATACCCATATGAGATTATATATATTTTTTAAAAATAATTAATAAATTAAATTAAAATTAATTTTTTCACTTCCGTTAGAAGAAAAGTGTATATGTGAGTCATTTGTATAACAATAGGGTATATATGAGTCACTTTCATAACGAGATATATCAGCTCTAAATGACAAAGTTGAGGGGTATATCAGACCCTTTTCCCTCGATAAAAAAAAGTCTTCTTACAAGTAAGGAGTCGTTAGAAGCACACTCTTGTATTCTTCCTCACTCTTTTTATTTCCCTAATTGTTCGTCTCTAACTCCACATTTCTTGTGACTTGAGCAAACTTTTCCTATTGAGGATTAATTTGGTCAGATACAAATATTAAGGTGTTATTTGATTGAAAAAGATCTTGCAAGTACTTTCAAATAACAAAGGTGTTAATTTTTCAAAACAGATTGTAAGATCTTGCAAACTTCCAAATAATAAAGAAGAAATTCTTAACATCTTTATAATATCTAGACTAGACTAGAGTAGATGTATGCCCTCTAGGTTATTGCAACGTGTGTTATTTTATGTTAACACACATGTCAAATAACTTGGTATTATCGAGAGTTAATTTGACTAATTTTTAAAGTGAAATTAGATTATATTAATTCGATATTTTAAATAGAAAATTTAGATATTCAAAAACCATACAAATGTATTGTAAATTACAATTTTTTACATATCAAACAATACATTGTAAAATGTTAGTCAAGGTACTTATCTTTTGACTCTAAAAAAAATCATGACAACTAAAAATGGATGGAGGTAGTACTTTTTATAAGAGTGTGCTTGGTATGGAGAAAAAATATTTTCATATTTTTAAAATTTTATAATTGTAGTAATTGGGTAACTTATACATTTTTTTATTTTAAAAAATAAAAGTAAAATTTTAATGTTTGATAAATAAACATAAATATTTAAAGTATTTATATATAATTTACGTAAACAATATTTGAATTAATTTGGAATGTTAATTGTTAAATTTGTTTTTCCTATTTATTTTGGGGTATTTTTTTAGTTTTAAGAGTAAACATCTCAAAAGTCACCTAATTTTAAAGAATTATCTTATAAAGACATTTGATTTAATTTTATGTTAAAAAAATCACTAACTTAAAAAATTTCTCTTGTCAAACCACTAAATCAAATCTGTAATTAAAAAAAATTAAACATGAAAACAGTTAATTAAAATTTATTCTATCTAAATTAAATTAACTCATATTTTATATTCAATTTTCATAATTATTAAAATTATAAGCCTAAAATTTTGCGGGATTTAACAATATCCTTAGGTAGACTTGTTGTAGGTATGAAATAATTCATCAAGGCCACATCTTCGATGAATTTGATAAAAAGGAAAAACCCACATAATACATAAATATAATTCTTAAATTCAATTTTAATTTACAAATGATAAACTATGATCTTTAACTTTGTTAATACTAGAAGATACTTTAACTATTTAAAATTTGAACAAATAAACACTTGAATTTTATCTTTGGCACGTGTGACTTTTGTGTATTTCACACATTTTATCAGATAAGATTTTAGTGTTTACTTATTCAAATTTTAAATAGCTAAAGTTCCTACTGATACTAACAAAATTAAAGATGATAATTGGTAACTGAAATTAAATTAAATATCATATTTATGTATTAGGTAATTAAGTGCACAAAGAGATGGTCTTTTTTGTACTGGAGTGTCTGCACGTATATTAGGTATGCATAGACATTAAATTTGTTTGCTTAGTTTAGGATATTAGTTGCTATTGTTTAATTTGAAACAATATTGTCTTGATTTTTTTAATTTCAATTCCTAGCCAATATTTTTTATTCGTCTATTTTAGTAAAATCAAGAAAACTTTATTATTTTCGTTTAACATTATATAACATAATAATAGTTAATTTCAATTTTTAAGCATTATTAATAAAATCAATTTAATATAATAAATAACTAATAAATATTTTTTAAAGAAATATGCTAAGTTAATATGAATAAAGTAAAATGAATTATTTCATCACTCTCAATTTAAGTGATATATTTTGTTTTTAAATATAAATTTAATATATTGACAAATGAAGAATTGCAACTTATAAGAAATTAAAGTAGATTCTTCTTTTCATTAATTTCCGAATTTTTTATTAATGAAAACTGCCACAAAATTAGGACGAAAAGAGTAGATGAATTTTTTACCACCAAAAGAAGAGAGAAAACAGTTTCACTTTCACATTTCTTTTCTATTACACAACTTTAAAAAGAAAATAATATTATTAAATTAAAAAAAACATGAAGTAAAAGGTAGTTAAATTATTATTATTTTAAAATAAAAATAGTAAAACCAATATCATCCCTTCAATCTTCGAACGCAGACACCGGAAAAGCCTTAGAAATTCCAGAAGGGGTAGCAAATGTAATTTTCTGTAAATCAGAGTCGTGAATAGAAATATCAGAAATTGTTATCCAGATCAACAGTTCCTTACTTTTAACGCCGGTGAGTTTCTTCATCCGGCGATCTTCAAGGAATCCGGTGACCTCAGTATCGTACCAGACAAGTTTTCCGATTTTCTTAAACCGATTTTCTTTTGCCTTCTTCTGTTTCAGCCAGACGAATCCTGTTTGTTTATTGTGCCCTATTTCTATTAGATCATCCAATGGGAGAAGCCCTTTTGGCATATTGATTTGTTCGAGAATTTGTAGAGATTTCTGTTTGCAGATCGTTGGGTCGGTGAAAACCTCTGCATTTTCACGGTGATTTTCTGTTAATTGAGATGACATTTTCGTTGAAGGAGATGGAAAACAAAAAGGAGAAGAGGTAATTGGATTCCTTTTTCCGTGTGTCAAAAGTGGAAATGAGTATGACAAAGAGTGTTTATTTTTGTGAAGAGGAGCATAAGAATTGATGCGTTTTTATAGGGAGTAACTGAGTATTTTTACGAAAATGCCCTTGTGATATGAAGTGTAAAATTTTGAATTATATTTTCGAGAACAAGTGTATTTATTTTAATGTTAGCTAAATAATAATAATAATATTTTTAGAGGTTTGGGGGTATTGAGTGGGTAAGAAGGAGATTTAAGTGGGCTCCAACGTGGGCTTCGACACGGGTGGAAAATAGTGGCGGAATCCAAATTTTCAATAAGAGAGTTCAAAATCTGAAAAGATAGACACACAAAGTAGCTGAAGGGGTTCAACATCTACTATATATACCTAAAAAAATATTTTAAGTATGTATAAATAATATATTTTTTTGTCGAAGGGGATTCTGCTGAACCCCCTAACCAAAAGATGGCTCCACCACTGGTGGAAAACCCAAAAAAAAAAAAAAAAACTTGAAATGCTACTGTGAAACTTGTTTTACTTACTTTTATTTTTCGAAAAAGAAATATTTTTCGTTTACTTTTATCCATTTATTGTATTAAATATATATATATTATTACTTTTACATATCACGTTTCGTATAAAAAAAGAAGAAAATTTATTCATTCATGTTTTACCTTACAATATTTTTTTCCGTTATTTTTTAATAACTAAGATGAAATAGCAATTAATATAGATATTATAATAAAATATTTATATTAATTATTATTCTTAATGAGCATGCAAAATTGAAAGTGAACAAATAAAAATATAGGA
This sequence comes from Solanum paucissectum, assembly GCA_029582445.1. Classification (NCBI taxonomy): domain Eukaryota; kingdom Viridiplantae; phylum Streptophyta; class Magnoliopsida; order Solanales; family Solanaceae; genus Solanum; species Solanum paucissectum. The sequence continues at coordinate 3,526 of JAJONZ010092179.1, read as the reverse complement.
AAGGAGTATATTTGTAAAATCTTTTGATTGACCCTGGAATAAAAAAAAAAAATTCCCATCTAGAAAACACGCCCTTTATGTGCACTACTAGTTTGAAGTTTAAGTACTCTCTTTCTTTTCGTGAAACTCAAAAACTCTTTATTTTTTTCTTTAAAATTTAGAAAACTCTTTAATTGTTTGAAAAATGTATTCTCTCCATTGTAAAATAATTGAATTATTAGGGTGTTTCATATCCTTTAAGAAAAAACGATTAAGACATAAATTAAATATTATACTTTTATTCTTAGTAATTATTGTCAAATTAAAAGTTTTCGTCACTGTAATAATTTATTTGTTTCATTTTATGATAACGTTATAATTTAAATAGTCAAATAATTTTGTTTTTAGTATGATTTTCTCAAACGCGAGGTCATAAAATCAACAGACTTAGTTTTAAGTCTAAAACATGCAGAAAAATAAAAACAAATTCGCCAAATTCAAGAACAACTTTAATTTTTTCTGACATTGAAATCAAGGATCTTTGATATACTGATAAAACAAATTTTTTCGTTTCTTCCAACTTAAAATTAAAAAATTATTTAGTCCAAAGCGTTTATAATTTTTTTGTTTCTGCTACGTTTTCTCATATACGTTACACTAATTTTTGTCAAACTAAATCGCCACACACATGGTATTTGCTTTTTGTGTCTTATTTATTATGATGACTTGAGAAATGCTATAAGAGGAACAAAATATAGGTTATCTGAGGATTATTGTTTAAAAAGGATTATTTCGGACCGTTTAGCCATAGATATTACGATATTTATTTAATTTTACCAAATATATTTCCAATTTTTTTTAGAATTTTAAAACTTATCTTGAACTTTTATATTTTATATATAAAAAAAATCTCATGTCAATTATGATTGCAACTATAGATCTATTATCTATGATCCAATGAAATCTGTAGCTATTTTTTATATGTCTTTGCACATAATATTAGTCAGCAATTGACAAGTGAATGTTTTCATTATTTACTCGAAACAATTAATCGACATGTTCGAAAAGTGTCCTATACACTTTGTCAAATGACATCAACGTATGTATATATGAAAAAATATGATTGGTGTTTATCCAAATATTTGACATAATAGCCATTTCTGGCCTTGGTTTAAGGTAAATGACTTTGTAAATACTCGTGTCAGCTAACTTTTTTTATAAAAAATATATTACTCCTAATAATTAGGAGTTCTATTCACTATTAGAAAATAAAAAACCAAAGATCAACAATATTTCATAGCTAAATAGTTTAAACTTATTTTTAACTTGGTCCCATTTAGCTAGGTGTTTGGCACACTTGGACCTTGGTCTAGGCTTTTTTTAGATGTGTCCAAAAATCAAGGGTTCCTACATGCAAAATTTTAGATCTATTGTGCCAAAATCAAAATAAGTAGTACTTATTATTAGCGTAGAAATTATACTTTATCTATATATTCAGGTTTTTGTTACTTCTCATGGTATAGGTGACCATTTCAGCACAATATTATCTCCCTGTCATCATTTAAAATTTTGTTGACATTTTACAGTTAAACCACTATAAATTAATACTCGATAAATTAATAATCTCTCTAAAATAATATTTTTCTCCGGTCCCGACTTGGGTCAATGAAAAAATTCATCAATTTCGATAAGATAATAAGATAATATATTTCCAGAGGACCCCTATATAAATATATGGTCCCATTAATTTCATAAATTAATAATTCTTTAAAAGTACAAATATATCTAAGACAATTTAGTGAAATATAATTCTATTGTGTTCTGTTTTTTCTTAAAATTTAAATCTAGTTGAAGTTCATCTCTAACTTAATTTTCTTATTGCATCCATGAGTTCCGGTGTTGTCTTTTTGAACTGCACCATAAAATTAAAAATTGTGAAGAGTTCTAGATGCGATAAGTGTATCCTTACGCGTAACTGGTTCCAAAGATATAGTATTATCTTCAACTTCATCATCAACATTGCTTTTTTCGATGGTATCCACAATCTCTTCTAAGCTCTATACCTCTGAACATATATCACTTTCACTCGGATAATCCAACAGGTTATTGACATCCATTTTATTGTGGTAATCGAGATCATCAATCATGACCTCAAGTTCATGAATGACGTTTTCACAAGTGGGTTCATTCAAATTCTCTGAGATTACATCCCCCACTAGTGTCGAAAACACTTTGCTATTGTCTTTTGCTGAACATTTGTTGTCCAAGCAGGGATTGCAAAATTGATAGCATCCAAAACATTAATCTTTGCTGGATCAGTTTGTCCCTACTTCACAGCCTTCTAATTCGTACGATAAAATTTGTTACGATAATACATCTTGAAAGCTCTTAATATCCCAGCATTACATGGTTGAATTTTGGATGTCATGTTGGGTGGCAAGAAAAACAATTCAATATTTTGTAGTCCTTCAATATTTCTATTATGGGCTGGACAATTATCTCTATTCATTGTAAAGATATTCAAGAATTCAATCATTCATTGTAAAATAATGCATAATGTTCATTGTTTCTTAATAATCAATTATTATTCATTGTATTTTTATTAAAAACATTCGATGTATGATGGTGAATTTTTTTTTATATAAGCAACATAGGAAATTTCTTTAAACCATATCCAAAAATGGCTTCAATATTTAATATTATGGGCTGGACAATTATTTAATATATATGCGAAATCAATAAATATGATACATAAATTAGTAAGATACAATGATTTTGATGTATTCGTTGTACTTTATGTATAATATTTTTTTATGTGAAATCAATAAATATGATACATGAATTAATAAGATACAATAATTTTGATATAATCAAAATTAACCTTCATTAAATCTCAAATCATTCTTTAAATTAATAAATATTAATTTATTGATTAAAGGGAAAATGCATAAGTACCCCCCAGCCTGTGCCCGAAATCCCAGAGACACACCTAACCTTTACTAAGGTCCTATTACCCCCCCGAACTTATTTTTTTATTAATTATTTACCACTTTTTGGCCTACGTGGCTGAGTCCGTGACTTCACCTATGTTAGGTGCGTGGGTGCAATTTTTAGACAACACTGACCAATAAAAATTGGTCATGTGTTAAAATAAACTTTATTGTTGTTTATTGTTCTTCATCTTTAACTAAGTTTTCTTCTTCTTTATTGTTCTTCATCTTTAGAAAGAAAAAAACCTCCATTATCATTATCATTCAAGTTAAATTGCTCCTTACTTCGAAAAGGTAAAGTAAAATTTTAGTATATTCTTTATATTTACACCTTTTTATTTCGATTGTTAGTTCTGATTTTAAATTTCTTTCACAATTTTTATGTATAAATGTTAGGGTTATGACAAAATCCGAGTTGAATAAGTTGTGTATGGATGAGAATGATTCAATGATCAATGCGGAAGTGCGATGCAAGCATGGAATCTTATTGCAAATGCAGACGTCTTGGTCAGATCGCAATCCCGGAAGACGATTTTGGTCTTGTCCTCACTATGAGG
>JAJONZ010092178.1:0-30785 GCA_029582445.1 Solanum paucissectum | reverse complement strand
AGCCTATCTTAAATGGTTGCTCCTATTTATTCTTCATCAAAAACCTCTATCGCAGACACCACATTCATGTCATGTGGCTGCTTAATGGACATGCAAATATTAAACTTTACCTCTTCTTTGTTGAGTTTGAATTTCAGTTCTCCTCGCTCAACATCTACTAATGCTCGTCCCATGGCCCGATATGGTCTTCCCAAAATAATGGGAACCTCAAAATCCACTTCACAATCCAAGATCACAAAGTCTGCTGAAAAGATGAACCTGTCCACCTTTACGAGAACATCACATAGGATGCCCACTGGTCACTTCACTGACCTATCCGCTATCACCAACCTCATGGTTGTGGGTTTTAGAACTCCTAACCCTAGTTTCTTGTAGATGGCCAGCGGCATCAAGTTTATACTAGCCCATAAATCACACAAGGCCTTTGCAAATTTGATTGATCCAATAGTGAATGGTACGGTGAATGCACCCGGATCCTCCTTATTCTATACCAGAGATCTGGTAGCAATCGCACTGCAGTGATGAACATGGTTAGTCAAATCAAAACTTATAGATCTCTTCTTTGTAACCATGACTTTCATGAACTTGACATGTATTGGCATCTGCTCTAGTGCTTCCACCAGTGGGATATTCATTGATAGTTGTCTCAACGTGGTGATGAATTTAGAGAATTTCCCATCCTCGACTTTTTTTTAAGCCTTTGAAGGAAAAGAGGAGGTGGTCTTGGGATCTGCTGTAAAGGCATAGTTCCCTCAACCTCTTTTTTTCTGCTCCTGTTGGTTTGTCTATTGGTTGAGCATCCTCCAAGTCATCTTGTTCAGCTTCATCCTCCTCTCTTCCAGCTTGCTCCAACACCTGCTCATGTTTAGTACCTGCAGAAATTGGGTAAGTAAGAATCTTACCACTCCTGATGGCGATAGCCATGCAATGCCCGTCCTTCTTAGGGTTTTGGATCGTGTCACTTGGTAGTTACCCATTCTTCCTCTGATTTAATGAGGCTGAAAGTTACCCCAACTGCTGCTCAATTTGCTTGATGGAGGTGGTGTGAGAGTCTACCAGTTGACTCATACTGGAGAAATCACCTTTCATCTCCTTTACCCCTGCATCCGTTGATTCAAATTTTTGGAGCACCTTGGCCAACGTGTCTTCCAGCTTAGACCCGCTGGAACTACCACTTGCCCGGTCTTTATTACCGGGGGCACATAGACACCACTACGATCATTTATGTACACATCTCTGTTCTGTCAGTTTCCCTGCTCTCTGTTTGCTTGCCTATCATACTATCCTTCCCTTGAGTAGTTCCGACATGCATTTCCAAAATTGTAACCCTGGTTTCCCAAGTTATAATTCTGGAAACCTCCTTCGTTGCCCAGGTAATTAGCCTCTTCATCTGGATCAATATCTTGATCTTCATACCTGTTTGGCTGTCCCACAACATTTACCTTTTCAGACTTTGAGACTATATGCTTCATAAGTAGATCTATTTGGGTCCTCATGTGTGTCATGTCTTGATCCCTTTCTTCTTCTCCTTTCCTTTGTTCAGCTGAAAGTTCAAATGTGCACCCAAGATCTCCTACTTCTTCATCCCTGGTGTACCATGCCCTGTTATTCTTTGACACCTCATCCATCAGTTGCATGCACATGCTCTCTGAGAATGGCTTCTTCATAAATGATCATCCACACACTGCATTTAGTAACTGATTAGCGTATCAAGGACACTTTATCCAATTCTAAGTATCAACGATCGTTAGTCAGTATATAACCCAACCAACTGAGTTGGGGTCGATCCGACAGAGAGTAGCTTTCTTTGAATTCAAATATGAAAGTATGATGATGACCTTCGCAGCTGATCAGCACACACTTAAGAGTTTAATAATCAAATTTTCAGGATGTCATTACCAACACACTTCAAAGTATTAACAAGAAACAATCATATAACTAAAGATTCTTAGGGGATTGACTATCCAATTGCCAAATTAAACTTAATGGGTGTAAATCATTACCGATAATGTAACTCGTCGCGGGTATAATTGACTATAAGTAAAACAATTTTCTCTCGAACAATTGCCTTATTTTCGTTGAGTTTCTCGAACCTCAATACTATCCATAAGCTAACCAGCCCACGTTCTCATCCAATCCACTCTTTCGAGCTAGTTACAAAGGCTGGGTCTTGGGTTTCACTTTCTCAAGCTGAAACCGTCAGGACACACTACTAAGGATGCCAAAATACTACGTTGGTTCTGTACTTCTCTCTCGAGCAAGCATAAAACTCTAAAATCTATCACACCAAGGAAGCAATAATGAAGTTAAACCATCATAATAACTTAGACCTGCTTCATATTAACACCAATAATCACTAATCGATAACATCCATTTAGTAGAATGCAACAATTTGTCACATTGTCAAACCCCCAAGGTTAGGGTTTTAACCAATCATGGTGAAAAAATGAAAATCAACACCTACCACGTTTTCCATAGCTGGGTAAATGAATTTCAAAAGTTAAAATTAACTAAAATCTTCACTATTACAAAATCTCAAAGAAAAACCTTGCTAAAATCACTTGAAATCCACAATGGTAGTGTTTTTGCTCTCAATCTTTTGTTCCTCACATTTCTGAATACCTTCTCTTCCAAAAATAATTTATGCAAGTCTGAAGTGTGGTTGTTTAGGACCAGTCGGTGAGGTAAGTCGTGCTTTACCGACCGTTCGACGACTCGTTGATCTTCCTTCATCTCGCCTTTATTTTTTACCTCTTCTTAGTCCAGCCACTGTAATTTTAGGCAAGCCCGATAGGGATCACCGAGTGATTCCATGATACGCCCTTTTTCCTTTCATCTCACCTATCAGCACTTATCTAGATCTCCATCAGTACTTTTGGCGACAAGGTCATCCATCGCTGAATCGATCGGTGACACACCGAGTGGAACTACTGCTCACTGAAGCTACCCCTAATTCAGCCTCAGCGTTCTGTAACTTTGGGAGGTAGAATGGCAACTTGGTGAGTCACTGAGTGACATCGGAAATCATCAGGATTGGTTTTCCTTTCTATTTTTTGCTCGTGTTGTCTCTATTGACCATTTATATCCTAGCTTTGTTCCTCAATCCATGTATCTGAAGATCAATGGTTTTACATCAGTTGTTGGCACAAAATAAGCATTTGAGGACACTAAATCTATATAAATAAAGCCCTAAATGAGTCCAAATCTAGGACTCATCAACACCCCCAACTTAAACTTTTTCTTGTCCTCAAGTAAAACTCAAGTTCGACAGTTCAAAAAGGATGTCTCAACCAGTGCTACACAAGACTTAATCATGAATGCACACAACAAGATTCAACTTACTCATGCAAGGATCAGTTGTGCACTCAAAGACTCAAGTTTTGACTCACCATTACCAAAGAATCTCAAGCTCGCAATACTTGCTTCAGATGTAAGTTCAAGTTCAACAAAGGTATTCAAATGCCCTCACACAAAGAATGATTTCATATTCACACACAATTGTTCAACAATTTATAGCTCCGAAATCACAAACAACTCTCCCACTCACAAATATGAACACATGCATGACTCTACCCCATAAGTTTTCCCTTATTTTCCAATCAACACTTGTTTCAGAACACTCAAGATCACAAAGGTCCTTTCAGGCTTGTAACGGGGCAGAGTGTAAAGGTATGATCATTTAGGCTCAGTTGTTTCATATCCTCATGAAATGTGGTATGAACAACACTTTATTTCCTTCTCTTCATCATTCTAATTCATGCTCAAGATTCACCCCATTTTTCACTTTCCATGGAATACCGGACACCCCATTTCTTTTGCACTTTCACAACTTTATTTCAAACTTTTTCATTCTTTTTCTTTTTCTCTCTCTTTTTTTATATGGGGGGTTCCATATTTCTCAAAACCATGGGTCAAAAGTGGGACTTCTTTGCACTTCTTGATTCACCTACTCCTTTCACGACACCCCCAACTTAGGCTTTTGGCCTAAGTTGGCTATTCAAGCAAACCACACTTCATGAGGATTATGGGTGAAGGGATAAAAAGAGGTTTAATTTTCTCAAGTTTCTTCCAAGAAAATGGTAAGGCTCAAAGAGGATTCAAGCAAAGTTCACACACTCACAAGGTAGGCCACAAAAGAGGTATAATGTTAAATTGTTTCACTCTTTAAAATTGCTGCCTAAGATCATTTCAAGAGCTTACATCATTTTGGTCAACCGGACCAATGGAGAAAATTCTAGCTGTCATCACACATGGTTCACGGTAAACTCATTACACAAGGCATTGACATCAATATCAAACAAGACTCCACACTTCTGCTAGTGTGCAATGTTCATCATAAGAGACTCAATTCGATAATCAGCTAGTCATGGAGAGATGCAAAAATTCCACATATTATCTATGCAACTTCATTTGGCCTCATCGTAGTCGCACACTCATTTTTTTATTCAATTAAGAGCACTATTCAAGCCATCGGTATTGATCACAACCGACACTCAAATTTGCACAAGAACAACCACATTTAAACACAATCAAGAGGTGGTAAAAATGGGTCCAATAACAAGACGAATTTACTGACCTAACACCCCCACCAAAAGCATTCAACATTGTCCCCAATGTGAGTAGAGAACGGACACTCCCGCAAATAAAATAAGAATAAAAATAAAAACTAGAAAATAAAGATAAAATTCTAGCATGTAAACATGCAGAGCAAGGTGACGAGGAATCTTCATTAAGTTCCCAGTCAGCGAGAAAATGAACCAGTCACCGAATGTCTCGGTGGTGAGCCCAATGATCTGGGTCTCGCCCTTAGTTCTAGTGTGCGACACTCTCAGAAAGGAGTGAATCGGTGGAGATGAAGTAGGTCACCGAATAGGTTGGCAATTCGCAGAATGGACTTGTAACATCGCCGAACAATCATTCGGTTACGCTGTAAGCGCTGAAGTAGAAGGGAGGGAAAAATTGGGTCGCCTAAGCACATTGGCGATTCGCCGAATGATGAAGGTCTCCCACCAAATGTTCCAGTATCTCCATCCTATTTTTGAAGTTCATAAGGCGGACTATGTCATGCTCGCAAAACGGGTTCGGCGACTCACCAATAGCATCTTCTTCTCGCACAGTATCCTGCACTTGCAAAATCAACACACATTATTTAAAATACTAACACTTGGGTTGCCTCCCAAGAAGTGCCTTATTTAACGTCGTGGCACGACGTGGAAATGCTCTCAAGCATCTTCCAGGTACACCACCTCAATCAGAGAAATCTCTTGGCACTCGCCAAAGTATAACTTCAAGCGTTGCCCATTCACCTTGAATGCAGGTCCTTCTTGACCTTCAACTTCGATGGCACCATTTGTGAGCACTCGTGTTACTCTAAACGGCCTTGACCATTTGGACTTGAGCTTTCTTGGAAAGTATCTAAGTCGAGAGTTATATAGTAACACCCAGTCTCCCACTCAGAACTCCCTCTGAAGGATTTTAGAATCGTGCCATTTCTTCATATTTTCCTTGTAAAGGGCTTAACTTTCGTAAGCCTTGAACCTAAATTTATCCAACTCATTTAACTGCTGGACTCTCTCTTTTGAAGTCTTGGTCCAATCTAGATTTAGAGCTTTCAATGCCCATTATGCTGTGTTCCAATTCAACTGGTAGATGGCAAGATTTATCGAAAACTAGCTGATACGGAGACATACCGATTGGTGTTTTGTATGCGGTGTGATACACCCATAGCTCGTCATCGAGCTTTCGAGACCAATCAGTCCTATTAGCATTCACTGTCTTGGACAAGATGCTTTTGATAACTTGGTTTGACACTTCAACTTGGTCGCTCGTTTGGGATGATACAAAGTTGCTACTTTGTGTTTCACTCCATACTTACTTAATGCGGCTGAAAACCACTTGTTGCAAAAGTGGGATCCCCCATCACTAATAATAGCCTGAGGAGTGCCAAATCTAGCAAAGATATAGTGTTTCAGGAATTGAACAACACTTTTCCCTTCATTGTTTGGGAGTGCAACAGTCTCCACCCATTTAGAAACATAATCTACGGCCACCAAGATATACTTATCACCAAACGAACTCACAAATGGGCCCATGAAATCTATTCCTCAAACATCAAATAGCTCAACTTCTAAAATGGGCGTAAGAGGTAACTCGTGTCTTTTGGACACACCACCTTATTTTTGAAATTGAGTGCACTTCTTGACAAACTCATGAGCATTCTTGTAGAGGGAGAACCAGTAGTAGCCACTTTGGAGAACTTTAGCAGTTGTACGAACACCACCATGATGACTCCCAACCGGTGAAGCATGACATGCATGGAGAATTTCGATGGCTTCTTCTTCTGAAACACATCTCCTAATGATATGGTCTGCACACTCTCTGAATAAATATGGTTCATCCCATAAGTATTTCTTAACATCGAACAAGAACCTTTTTTGTTGGTAGAAGTTCAGTTCGTCCGGCATTAATCCACACACTATGTAATTGGCAAAATCAGCATACCATGGAGGTTTTTTGAGAGTTACCGTGAATACCTGTTCATCGGGGAGAGAATAATTTATGTCGATCTCTAGATCGTCATTTTCCTTGCCTTCCAATCTTGATAACTGGTCAGCCACATGATATTCACAACCTCAGAATCTTTGACCTCAAAGTTGAATTCTTGCAATAGTAGCACCCACCTTATCAATTTTGTCTTGGCATCCTTCTTTACCATTAGATAACCCAGTGCAGCATGATCAGTGTGAACAACCACTTTAGTACCTAGAAAGTATGCCCGGAAATTCTCAAACGCATAAACTACTGCAAGTAACTCTTGTTCAGTAACGATATAGTTACGTTGAGCACTATTTAGAGTCTTGCTTGCGTAGTAAATGGGGTGAAATAGTTTGTTGCATTTTTGCCCTAATACAACACCTAATGCCGTGCCACTTGCATCACACATAACTTTGAAGGATTCTTACCAATGAAGGTGGTTTTCTCTTGGTCTTCCGGAGCAATGGAGATTTGGTTGTAACCGGAATACCCATCCAAAAAGCAATACAAACCTCTCTATGAGAGTCGATCAAGCATTTGATCTATGAAAGGCATGGGAAAGTGATACTTTTCAGTCCACAAATTTAACTTTCGGTAATCCATGCATACTCTCCATTCGGTCATCAGTCTCATAGATACAAGCTCCCCCTTTTCATTTGGGACTACTGTGATACCTCCCTTTTTCGGTACACATTGTACCAAACTTACTCATTTTCTATCCGCTATAGGATAGATCACACATGCGTCCAACCACTTTATTATCTCCTTTTTCACCACCTCTTTCATCGGTGGGTTCAATCTATGCTGATGTTCAACACTCAGCTTACAATCACTATCAAGCTGAATTTTGTGAGTGCAAATACCGAGAGGAATGCCCACTATGTCAGTGATAGTCCAACCTATAGATTTGATATGCCTTCTCAGCACCTCAAGAAGCAATATTACCTGCCATTCAAGCAAGTCAGTTGCAGTGATCACCGGTAAGGTGTTGTTTACCCCCAAGAAAGCATATCGGCGATGGGAGGGAAGTACTTTCAACTCCAGATTTGGTGGGTCTTCTTTTGATAGCTTTGCAGGAGAACTCTCTCGATTTTATTGATAAATGTCCAACTTTAATGGAGTCTTTGAATACCCTTCCCCCAGCCTAAAAGAGCAGCTACTACCTCTTCATAGCCCTGAATTTCGAATTCATCATAGTTAGCAAGCACGACTTCAAGTGGTTCACTCATACACATCAAATGGCTCACACTAGACACCGCCTCATCAATAACATCACCAGTAGAGACCACGTGAATATCACTTGGGTGTTTCATTGACTTACAAACATTAAAGGTTACTTCATTTTTGATCACCCGAAACTTCAATTCTCCTCTTTCAACATCCACCAATGCTCTCCCGGTTGCCAAGAATGGTCTTCCCAAAATGATGGAAATTTCAACATCTATTTCACAATCGAGAATGACAAAATCAGTCGGGAAAATGAATCGGTCAACCTTTACCAAGATGTCATATAGTATCCCTATAGGATGTTTAATTGATCGGTCCGCCATCAAGAATCTCATTGTTGTGGCTTTCGGTTCCCCCAACCCAAGTTGTTTATAGATCACATATGGCATTAGGTTGATGCTTGCTCCAAAATCGCACAAGGCTTTAACAAATTAGAGCATGCCGATGGTGCAAGGGATGGTGAATGCTCCGGAATCTTCTCTCTTTCTTATCAGCTCCTTAGTCATAATTGAACTACAACTATGGGAAACTTTGATTTTCTCAAAATCCAAGATCATTTTCTTTGTGACTAACTCCTTCATAAACTTGGCATAACCCGACATTTTCAAACAATGCTTCCATAAGAGAGAGATTAATTGATAATGCCTTGAACACCAATAAAAACTTCTTGAACTTTTCATCGTCATTCTTCTTCTTTAGACGTTGGGGAAATGGGGGAGATATTTTGGGTAAAGGTTGCATAACTTTTGGGATTGGATTGTGTTTCTCCATCTCTTTTTGTGGTCCTTTGGCAATCCTTTGATGGCTATGTGTCTCTTCTTTCTCCATACCTTTGTGTTCTTCATGCATTTTATCTTCTTCATTGCCCGTCACATCGCCTATTGCTACCTTTCCACTACGAGTAACCACAACCAACCCTCTATCATCATCTTTCGTTGTCATTTTTGGTTTCAGTTGTGCTGAAAGTAAACTCAACTGACCTTCAAGTATCTTGATTGCATCTACGTGAGAGTACACTTTATTGTTCTATGATGAAAAGTCAGCTTTCATCCCCTTCAACAAATCATCTGAACCTTCAACTTTATCAATGATGCATGACAACAAATCATTCACTCGAGGACTACTTACTCCCTTTCGATTTTGGGCTCTCACTCGAGTGAGTGTGGTCCTCTTCATGGTCATCCTCCCTTCTCCAATAATCACTTTGCTCAGCCCAATCTTTATAGTATCTCCTTTTCTCTTCCCCCTTGTGATAGTTCGAATGTTGATTCCCACCTCGGTGTAAATAGTGTGGGTGGAAACCCTCTTCATATCTCTTGGAGTTCCAACCTTGATTCTCCCCCGGCTTTGAATAACATGAGGAAGAACACTCCTCAACTCTTAACACTCCACTTGTCCCCTTGGGTTTTCCCGCATTCTCCATCATATGCTCTTGTAATAGCTCCATTTGGTTCAACATTTTCTTGATGTTTGCATCCCTTTCTCTTTCCTTAGGAAGTTGTTTTTATGTCATTCTAAAACAAAAAGGAGAGACTTGATCCTCTTGAGTGTACCAAGCTTGATTTATTTTCGTGATTTCATTAAGAAGAAATAAAGCCACCTCAAATGATTGCAACATTATTCCCCCTCGTACCAATTGATCAACCACTCCTTTATTAACTGAATCAAGACTCTGGTAAAAATATTGGAGTAGCAAAGTAGCCCATGAGTTAGGCATTTAAGTAAGAGTTTCTTAAACCTCACCCACGTTTCATGGATGGGTTCTCCCTCCCATTGCTTGAAACCTTGAATGTTGTCTCTAAGTTTCATCATCCTTGATGGGAGAAAGAATCTTGCATTGAATGTTATAATCAGCTCCTCCCGTGATGTGATGGAATTGTTCGGTAACTCAGCCAACCACTTGCTAGCCTCCCCCGTTAAAGATAGTGGAAATAACCGAAGTTGGATTGACTCTTGTGACACATTCTTGAATGAAAATGGGCTGCACATCTCTGGAAAATTTCTTACATGCTCATGTGGGTCTTCGTGCTCTAGCCCTCCATAGAGTCCCCTCATTTGAAGGAGATGAAGAGTTGTGCTAGTGACTTCAAATATTGCATTCCCATCAGCTTGTGGTATGCAAATTGCACCCATTTCATCTTATTGAGATGGGTTGTAAACACTATTGATATCATCGATACCATCCCAATGACCTGCTTGACTACCATTCACCTCTTCCTCACTCATTTTTACTCTATGTAGTCCAACCAACACTACACAATGCAGCCTAAACCAATTCAACTACATCCAACAAATTCGAAAGTCAAATCTTCGATCAAAGAACTCTAAATAACGCTACTCCCCGATAGCAACATCATTTTGATTAACGTATCAAAGACACTTTATCCAATTCTAAGTATCAATTATCGTTAGTCAGTATATAACCCAACCAACTGAGTTGGGGTCGATCCCACACAGAGTAGCTCTCTTTGAATTCAAATACGAAAGTATGACGATGACCTTTGCAGCTAATCAGCACACACTTAAGAGTTTAATAATCAAATTTTCAGAATGTCGTTACCAACACACTTCAAAGTATTAACAAGAAACAATCAGATAATTAGAAGACACTTGGGGGATTGACTAACCAATTGTCGAATTCAACTTAATGGGTGTAAATCATTACCGATAATGCTAATTCATCGTGGGTAGAACGAACTATAAGTAAAACATTTTTTTCTCGCACAATTTCCTTATTTCCGTTGAGTTCTCTCGAACCTCAACACTATCCATAAACTAACCAGCCCACGTTCTCATCAAATCCACTCTTTTGAGCTAGATACAAAGGTTGGGTCTTGGGTTTCACTTTCTCAAGCTGAACCCATCAGGACCCACTACTAAGGATGCCAAAATACTACGTTGGTTTTGTACTTCTCTCTCGAGCAAGAACAAAAGATTCTAAAATCTATCACACCAAGGATGCAATAATGAAGTTAAACTACCATAATAACTTAGACCCGCTTCAGATTAACACCAATAATCACTAATCGATAACACCCATTTAGTAGAATGCAACAATTGGTCACATTGTCAAACCCCTAAGGTTAGGGTTTTATTAATCATGATGAAAAGATGAAAATCAATACCTGCCACATTTTCCATAGCTGGGTAAATGAAATTCGAAAGTTATAATTAACTAAAATCTTCACTATTACAAAATCTCAAAGAAAAACCTTGCTTAAATATCTTGAAATCCACAATGGTAGTGTTTTTGCTCTCAATCTTTTGTTCCTCACGTTTTTGAATACCTTCTCTCTCTTGCAAAAATTAATTTATGCAAGTTTGATGTGTGGTTGTTTAGGACCAATCGGCGAGGTAAGTCAGGCTTTGCCGACCATTCAGCGACTCGCTGATCGTCCTTCATCTCGCCTTCATTTTTCACTTCTTCTTAGTCCAGCCACTGTAATTTTAGGCGAGCCAGATCGGGATCTCCAAGTGATTATGCGATTCGCCTTTTTTCCTTTCATCTCGCCTATCAGCACTTATCTGGATCTCCATCAGTACTTTGGCGACCTGATCATCCATCGCCGAAGCGATCGGTGACACGCCGAGTGGAACTGCTGCTCGCCGAAGCTACCCCATAATTCAGCCTCACCGTTCTGTAACTTTAGGCGGTAGAGTGGCAACTTGGTGAGTCACCGAGTGACATCGACGATCATCAGGCTTGTTTTTCCCTTCTCTTTTTCGCTCGTGTTGTCTCTATTGCCCATTTCTATCCTATCTTTGTTCCTCAATCCATGTATGTGAAGATCAATGGTTTTACATCAGTTGCTGGCACAAAATAGGCATTTGAGGACACTAACTCTATATAAATAAAGCCTTAAATGAGTCCAAATCTCGGACTCATCAACAACATAATTTAAAGATCTATAAAATGCTTGTTTTAGATGTCTCTCAGTGAGACCATGGTTTGGACACTTCTTCAGCTTTTGGTTGAATCATTACCAGGTGTCATGCATTGCTTCTCCTGGTAGCTGCTTATGGGCACTTATCTCATCTTTCATCTGCAGCTCTTTTGATTACGAAAATAATCATTCTAGGAAAGCTTCCTTCAGTTCAGTCCAAGTCATGATTGAGTCATCAGGCATCTCATTCAACCAATTTGTTGCCTCTCCAGTACGAGACAATGGAAACAACCTCAATCTCATCGCTATTTGTCTAACTCCAGGAATTTCTTGCGATTTGCAGATCACCAAAAAGTTCATCAGATATTGGTTAGCATCATCACCAGTTACACCCCTGAACATACCTTTCAGATTCAACAGTTGAATCATAGTGCTGATGACTGTGAATTTAACACCTGGAGGTAGTGCAGGTAACACTATCGCTCCAGTGGCTCCAGCTCCATCCAAGTCTAAATCATCTTCTTCATACATCATGTGAGCTGGAGACTTTGCTATACTCGTTGGAGCTATTGGTTGGCGGTGGGGAGGAATGATTCCATCCATTGCTATGTTTTCGTCCACTGCCCTAGGTGGGTTGTTCACACCATTTGACTGAATACCTCTTACGACAATTTCAGCTTCCAATCCAAATCTCTGTCTCTGCGCCTAAAGTTCTTGTGTGTTTACCATTTTGCGGATTGTTTTCCAAAGTTTTGGATCGTATGGGACTAATGGGGCTCCCTTACTTCTAGTATTTGGCATACACAGTCAAACTCACTTGACAGAGACACAGACAAAGAACAAGACGTAAAATTAGGAAATCTAACTACACTTAGAATAAAAGCTAGTAAACACTTATGAATTGAAATTCCTCGGCAGCGGCGCTAAAATTTGATATGTCCAAACTTACACCTCAATTAAGAGATATAAACGGTCGAATTCAATTTATAGAACTCAACATGAGTTGAGGTCGATCCCACATAGAATTTATTTACAGAAATGATTCCACTGTCGCATTTACTCAAATGTCGTTATTATTTCCTAAATAAACCATTACAGAAAGTAAAATGGGTTTAGGTGTGATGTTCTAGTAACTAAAATTTGTAATCAAAATCCAGATTAACAATTAACAGTGTTTCAGTTCTCAAGTTGTTTCGATGATTAAAAGGAAGTAGGATTGTGTTCCCCATAACGTTCCACCTAATGTTCTTCCGTAGTTGAGTTTCAGGTAATTCATCTCTACAAAATACAGATGAGTTAGATATATCTGATACTTCTTAGTCTAATCAGATAATGTTCACTCAAGTCCTCTTGGTCCCAGAGTGTTACTAATATTACCCTCATTTACAATGATGTTGAAGTTCTATTCTTTCGAACTCAAACTTTGACTCTATTTCTTCTGGTTAATTTAATTTGTCCTAACTATTATTTGTTTCTCGAACAAATAATAGATACAAGCTCACTCCGATGCGTGCACTCATCAGAATACATGAAGAATGAAAGCTAGATTATAAGTTGCAAACATAAATCGCATATCACTCATTTTACGGAATTGCACTTTGATTATACGTCATGGATCCCACAATCCCAGTTTTGGTATTTAGCCACTCATGATTTCACGTAAATATTCAGAAATATAATATGCAAACATGTTTAGAAAGTACTTACAAGAATAATCAAATCAACAAGCCGCTTCGATAATTCAAGAACCAGAAATCCAAACTTCAAACTTAATTCAATGTTAAAATCAAAAATCAAAATTGAGAATAATCAAAACTTGTCGTCGTTCAAGGTAAGATAAGATCAAACATAAAAATGCCCTAATTAATTCAAATAAAGTGTTTAAAAAGAGTCCTACTCGAAGTAGGACTGAACTGTCGGGCAACTCCACGGATGCTCTGACGCTCCGTCAAGTGCTTCACGGTCCTTGAAGCCCTCCGTGATCTGTACTTAAACTCTCAAAACTGATTTCTTCAAGGCCTGCACACTGTAACTTGTCACGGATGTCACCACGAGTCGTGGCACTGACCACGGTCCTTATAGGTGCCCGTGGTCTTCACTTGGCCTATTCACTCTTCAACTTCTCAAGGTTTCTTCACTGGTTAAACTTTACGAACTACATCACGACCCGTCAAAGGTATTACGGTCCATCAAGTTGCATGTGGTCCTTACTTAGCATTGCCACAAGTTTCCTTCTCAAAGCCTGCTCACTGGAAATTACATCAGTGACAACACCACAGACCATTGAAGAGATCACGGTCCGTCTAGGTGTCCGTGGTCTTCACTTAGAACTCCCCAAGTTTGGGTCTTCAATGCTAGCCTATTGGAAATTTTACCCGTAAAGGCGTCTGTGATCTTCACTTGATTTGTCAGCACTTCAGTTTCAGCTTGCATTTTCATCTTTTCTATCTTCTTTCCCTTTCACTTGTTTCACCTGTAAAAACACTACCAAATACATTATTTCCACATAAATACACTCGATTCTAGTATCAATTCTTAGTTTTCAAGCATCAAATGTGCCAAGATTTTGCGGCACATCAATAGGGCTCCACCGATGCCGCATAGGTGATGCACGTATGGGCTTACCATTTGGCATCAGCTTCAACCAATGTCACTTGGAAGACTTGTGTAGGGTTTGTCAGTGTAACCTAAGCGATGCGAATAGGCCTTTCCTTGTGCCCATCATCCATCGATGTGCGCATGAGCTACCATTGTGTAAGACCCTGGGTCGATATTTCTCTACCAATGTGTGCATTGGTTCATCGGTGCTTGTTAGGTGAAGCACATAGGGTTTATAGTTGTAAGCGAGCCTCAACTGATGTCGTTTGGCCAAAGTGCACAACAGTGTGACATTGTGCTTGATCTTTAATAGGTATCATTTAGGCAACGTGTGTAGGGGTCCGCCGATACCACCAACGTGAAGGACACTACATTAGGGCCTGACCTTGGGCGCATGCTTGGCCAATATGCGTAGGGCCACCCACTATGTGTGGGCCTTCATCGATGTCGACTAGCTGATGTGTGCAAGGGTCTACTAATGCAGCCCTTGCGGGGCACGCAGGGGCATGAGTGTAATGATCTGAAAGGTCAATTTTAATTTTTTTATAAATTACCATTATACCCTTCTTAATAGTTGTCCTAAGTCTTTTAAGATTAGTCGGTGAAGTTGGTTTGTAAATTTTGAACTATTTCATAACTACGGTTATTTAATATATATAGGTATTTATTAAATAATTAATTTATTTAGTTAATGGTTGATGGGACAAGTCCATAATTTATCTAATACCCTATACCACTTGACCCGTTTATTAAAATAAGTTAGTAGGGTTAACACTTTTAGGGCATACTTTAGAAGGGAAAATAAAGGGTTAGACGAGAACTCTCAAACTTTAATGATACCATCAAAAAGGGTGTTACATAGGTGCTTCAGGTAAACGTTAATTTTGAAAGCTTCAGTGTGTGTTAATGATGAGTCCGAGATTTGAACTCATTTGTGGCTTTGTTTATATAGATTTAGTTTCCTCAAATGCTTAATTTGTACCATAAACTGATGTTAAAGCCTTCATTTTCAGGTATATGGATTGAGGAACAAAGCAAGGACACTAACAGGCAAAAAGGAACAAAACAAACTGAAGAAGTGAAGAAAGGCAAGTCTGGTAATCGCCAAGAGCACTTGGCGAATCGCCGAGTGGCTAATTTGACCGCCTAAAGCTCTAGTGTTTCACCCGTGAGGGAAGAAACCAAGTCGGCGACAAAAATGAGCAGTCAACGAATCGCCGAGCAGTTCTGTGATGCAAAGAAAGATCGCCCAAAGTTACAGAACTTGAGGATGTTGAATACCAAGGCAAAAAGGTGATAGAAGAGAGCATTGGGCGGTTCGCCGAGTGGTTCGGTGAACCCGACTTACTTGGCCTAATGGCCCTTCGTGGCTTATTTTTGGCGACTATAAATTAGATTTTGGACAGTTAATTTAATAGGCTGAATTAGTTTAGAATACTTTTCTCTTGAGTTTTTCATAGTTTCTTAGTAGACTTGAAGGATTTTGGAGATTCAATTTGGAGATTTTGGAAGTGGGTTTCAAATTTTCTGCAAATTAAAGCATTGTAAAGACTAAATTATTCTTACCCAGTTGATGGCTAATCGATTTGGTAACCAGTTTTACTCTTTTATGATGTTTGGCTAAACCCCAATTCTTGGGGTGTGATCATGAGATTATGGGTTGAATTAGTTTATGGTATTGTTAATTACTAGTTTAAATGCTAAAATGAAGTGAGTGTAATTATTAATTGTGGTTCAATTTATGAATCGTAGTTGCAAATGCAGTTCTATTTTTGTGTTTTTGGCTTGCTCGAGAGAGATGTTTTAGAACTAAGATTATTGGTTAATGATTTGTAGGTATTGGGTTGAGCTGGGTTCAGCTCGAGAGAGTGAATCCTAAATCCAATCCTACCCATCTAGCTCGAGAGAGTGGATGAATTAATGTGTGGGATGTTCTTCATTGTTATGCTTGTTGATGTTCGAAAGAAATCACCTGATTCGGGATAGTTGTTCAAGAGAAAGCTATCTCCCTTATAGTCTAGTCTACTCACTGATTTTTAGTTGTTTACTAGTAATTTCAATTACCATATATTGAAATTTTCCTATAATCGATCACATCCTGAGAATTCCTCTTCTTATTGTTATTTCAAATTGTTTGTGACTGCATTGTAGTTGATAATTCCAAACCAAAACCTCCCATCTGACATTCGTGTCACTCCTTCTAATTTGTTTCATGTCTTTTTTCGATAATTTCTATTTCTATAGCTGATTAGACCACATTTATACTTTCTAATTGAATTTGAACACGTACCGCTCTTTGGGATTCAACCCCAACTCTTTGTTGGATTTTATACTGACTAACAATCGTTTGCACCTAAAATTGGATGAGGTGTGCTTGAAACTTTAAATCATATGGGTGGGTTGGAATGTTTGGTTTTTTTCAGTTGCCAGAGCTAGTGAGTAAATATTATTGTGAATTAATACAAGGTCATGATTAGAACAATGATGACATAATAATATAATGGATTTGCATCCTTTTTTATTTTTTCCATAAATAGCAGCATAATCGTTTAATTTTTTTTTGAAATTGGTCACTTTCGTGTGTGTTGGAGCTGCTGAAAAGTAAAACTAATGTCTGCGTATTTTAGTTTTAGGTTTTGAATTCTCATTTGTGATCACTATTTTGCATAAATTTTTGACATATTAAGATGAGTAATTATATATTAGGTGTATTGTATTGTATGAACACCATTAAAATTATGTTATTTGGAGGAATTAAGACTTAACCCTAGACTTGAGATCTAGGAACTTGATTATAGGTTTGGGTGAGTTTTTGGGTCTAGGCTAGATATATAGTAATGTGTGTTGTTAGTTTTGAAATCTTATTGTGATTATTTATTTAAATAGATGCATTGATTTGGAAGCCTAACGAAAAAAGAGAAGATTCAAGTCCCGAAGTAATTGTTCGATTCTCTGAGGCAAATGGATTTCTCAACCCTTTTTAAGTGTATAGAATCATGTCTTTCCTTTTGGTATGTGTTGGGGAGTAATGGGTCTTGGTGATGTGTTGGCTTGTCCATATTGAATAATTTTAGTGATGAAAAAGGGGTAAAAAAGGCATTGTGATTAATTCTTGGTGTGTGATGTGTTGAGAATGGTTTGAAAGACTTATTGTTTTATTGTTGATGTTGTATCACGATTGTGTTGTTGTGAATTTTGCTTTGTTATGAAAACGGTCATCTCCTCATTATTTGTGTCAACATGTCATTCGCATTGGTTTTGAGACATGGTTGTTGTAGACACATATTTTTTGATCGAACATAAGGCTTTACACTATTTTTATTCCTTAAATATTTATTTTATGTCTAAGTTTATTTTAAAAGATTCGAAAATAACAAAAAATATATGCTTTTTTTAAATTTAAGTTTTAATAAATAAGCTACTATTTCGTAATTATATTTTCAGACTATCTATTTGACTTTTATTTTATTAATTCAAAAAAGCTAATAATTTTATTATCATTATTATTTTATATATGTATTTAATTAAAAAATTACCAACCTAAACTACCCATTTTTCTTACCCATTATCCTCCTTTCTCCTCCACCTACCCACTACCCCATTACCCTTACCCCCACTTTAATTCACTCCACTTTCCATATACACACAACACAGCAACACACCCAACTACACTACATAATACACCACCCACACCCCTACCCAAAAAAAAATGTACACAAAATAGACAATACAATCAGCAATACACATGACACACAGCAAAAAACAAACAAAGAAAAAAAAACACATTTAGCAACACACACGAACAATAGAAAAAAAAAAGAACAAAAAACTTTTCAACATTCACGCAGGAAAAGAAAAAAAAGAGGAATCCATTTTATTTTTAGTTTACTTTTCTTTCAAAAATTCATCAATACATTCACATATTTTCTTCCTTTTTCATTACTATTTTATTTAAACACAACACATATATCATCACAAACCACCTACAAAAACTTGGTGGGTGTTCTAATCAAGGTTCGATCAAGATTTTGCGGTATTAAACTTTTCCTTATCTATTTAATTTATTTGTGGAATTTGATGTAATTTTATGACAAGTTTTCTTACATTTTGTTTTATTCATGAATTTGATTGAAATGATTAATTTGGTAGTTGTTATATCTCTATTTCATGAATGAAGATAGCTTTAATCGATGATTATCTTTTTATTTATTTATTTATTTTTATTGGTTAGTTGTGATCTCTTAAAAATGAACGGGTCATAACATTGCTCTTGTCTTGATTTAGATAATAATGATAAAGTAGGTATAGTTAGGCTAAATAAATAAATAAATTGTTGTTGTTTTATTTTATCAAACAAAAAATGAAATTTATTTTTTACAATTCTTTATTGTTTTGTTTGATTAGAAAGTGTATGCTTAATTTTGATGTTAATTTTAAGAGTGATAAAAATATAAAAATATAAAGTAAAAGGATATAGAAATGATGTAGACACAAATTATCCAAAAATATATTAACATAAGTATAAGTCAATAAAGGCGACAGTGCTAGAACCACGGGACTCGAGGCATACCTAATATCTTCTCCTCGATCAACAAAATTCCTTATCCGAATTTCTAGTTCGCAGACCCAAATAAAGAGTCATTTCCTTTTGATTAGGGATTTTTTAAAAAGGTGACTTGAAACACCATAACTCAATTCCAAGTGGCGACTCTAAAAAAAATCTTAATCAATACCGTTACTTAAATTGGAAAAATCCTATCCGCGTGTGAAAAAAAGTGTGTGGCATCTCTGGCGACTCTGCTGGGGAATAATCAGAATTCGAGCTTTATTATATTGGTTCTTACTCGATTTGATTATTATTATTATTATTATTATTAGATATATTGAGTATGATGCCTAATGTGATACTTTCTACTCATTTATCGCTTTTATATTGTAGAATTGTATTAAATTGTCTTCTCTTATTCAACCACTGTGAGTTATGAATGCAGTTATGAATCCTACTTCTATTGAGATAAAGCTAGAGTATCTTCACATCCAGTGAAGGATTTTTAGTCACACATGTTAGACAGAGTTAGATCAGCAATGAAGTCAGAAAAGCGCTGCTACCAATAAGTTGCCCCTCCCTGGCTCGAGTTGTCCACTCTGGGTAAGCCTGTCTAGATACCTATCTTATTCATGTTTGAACCTAGTAAAACTAGAACATATATATGATTATCCCTAGAAGACTCCGCTCATTTTCATGTGACTTAGTGCGCCTCAAAACAAGAGTTGGGTTCGTCTAGGACAAGTATCCCACTCTTACTTGACCACATAGATCATTTTATGTGCTACATGAAAAATTTATGTGTTTATAAAGTCTCGAATAATAATGCATTTGTCAAGTAAAGTTTTAATATCTTTAAGTTTTTTTAACTATCCAAACTGAACAAACTCCGCACACCTGATTCTCAACTCGATGAGATACATAGGCAACCCTCCTTGAGTTCGGTGATCCTTAGTTAGAATTAAAAAATGTATTTCTTATTAAAAATAATGTTGTGTTTATGATTTTTCTGAACTACGTTTGACCTGATTCTTGCTTTGACAAGATACGTAGGCAACCTAATTTGAGGTTCGGTCCAACGAAGGAAAAAATCTAAAAAGTCCTCATCACAAAAACCGGGATAAAAAAAAGGAGGGATAAAAAAAATTTGGGATCTTTTTTAATTTAGAAAAAAATTGACTTGATCGGTACCAACATACTTAGGAGTGTGCATAGGAAAAATAATAAAGTGTTAAACTATTTGGCAAGATAGACCAACTTTGTTGTGACCTATAGACTTCTTTTGGTACCTCTTCATATATTTATGTAATACTTGAGAAACTGTTTTGCTTAAAATTAAGGCTAAAACAAATTCGAACACATGTTTAATGTGTATTGTGTGGTGAGCTTTGTATATAAAATTCAATGACATGACTTTGTTGATCTAGAACTTGGCCCCGAATGTTGGTTAAAGCGAAATTTTGAGCAACATTTAATTTGGGAAAAGATTATAGGTTTTCTTTGATCCGGTTGTGCCTTTCAAGCCTACTGAATGACATGTTATTCATAGAACTCCCATTTCGAGCCTAAAACAATTTTATTTGAATAACCGTATGTTAGCACATATCCTTTGAGTGCATAAATGCACTATTTCTTGGTCTCACCTCCCTGAGCGCACTATCAATTAGCTACACAGCACCAAAGACCTAAGTTGGGTAATAAAGTGAAAAGACCAAATATGTGATAGCTCAAAAAAAATGACAAAGAAAAGCTAGAATAAAAAACTGAAAAAAAATCTCCAGAAAAAAGGATAGAAAATGAGGGGAAAAAAAGAAAAAAGAAAATAAATGAGGAGAAGTTTTCAAGAAAACAAAGGTCAAATGCGAAAATTAAAAAATATTGAGAGCATTGTGCAAATTTTAAGGAGGAAATAGTTAGTTTATCCCAAATGTATACCCTCCCTTTTCCTAAGCCTACATTACAAGTCAATAACAAGTCCTATTTGATCTCAATTTTTGTGTTCTCCCATTAGTGGATACTTACATAAAGGTCAAACATATGCTATCTCAATCTCATGCACTGAACATTTTTCTTAGTGTGAGTGACCTCTAAAACGTCCTAAGATCGAAACACTTCTATTGTGTAAAGTAGGACTTCATTTATTGTGAGGGCACTTGAAACATGAGGATATGAATAATTATATCCCTTAACTTAGGCAAGATGAACGGATCTTGTAAATACTTAAGTATGTTTGAGATACCATTTGAAACTATAGGATAACTCAAAGTTGACCTCAAATTTTTCTGATAGTAGTTGAAGGTAATGCATATGCATAATACTAATTGTTGGTACCAACTAAAGTCAAAACAATCTCAATCATGAATTAATTTCTTTCTTTTCTCCTCTAGTATTTTTTTTAAAAGAGGTCTTTTACAAAAAAAAAAAACAATCAGAAAAAATAAATAATAATTTTTGATTTATATGAAGTACGTTTGACCTGATTCTTGCTATGCATGATACACAAGCAGTCCTTCAATGGGGCTCGGTCTCACAAAATAAAATTTTATATACTTTAAAGATCATAATTGGATCTTCTTCTTCTTTTTTTAAAAGGGTGATAAATTAAAAAGAGTGTCAAACTTCCTCAGTTTCAAAACTGGGGAATATTTTTTTAAAAACAAAAAAAATCACTCTCATTTTTAGGGAATAAGCACTCTAGTTGCACTTTAACTTTAGGGAACAAACTCCCTATCATCTTTCATTTCTAGGGAACAAGCACACTAGTTGCGTTTTGACCTTAGGAAACCAACACTCTAGAGGCATTCTAGGAAATAAACACCCGATCATCTTTCATTTCTAGGAAACAAACTCTCTTATTTCATATTGTCTTGCATTTTTCTTTCGGTACAAATATTTCTCATTCATGCTAATAACTCATAAAAAATATTTTCTAGTGCAAACTAGGCTAAAAATATAAAATATTGTGGTGATTCCAAATAATGATTCTGTTTAGTAACATATTCTTGAGTAATTGGATTTAGATTAACAGGACAGTCCTCATAATGGGACTAGCATGACCCTCCTTGACAATGGGATTAGCCTACATAATGGGATTCAGATTAGCAGGACTCTCCTACATAATGAGATTTAGATTAGCAGGACCCTTCTCATAATGTGATTTAGATTAGCAGGACCCTCCTCGTAATGAGATTTAGATTAGTAGGATCCTCCTCGTAATGAGATTTAGATTAGCAGGACCCTCCTCATAATGGAATTTAGATTAGCAGGACCCTCCTCATAATCGTTCTAGCAGGACCCTCCTCATAATCGTTCTAGCAGGACCCTCCTCATACTGGTACTAGCAGGACCATCCTGGACAATGGCTTAGCAGGACCCTCCTACATAATGAGATTTAGATTAGCAGGACCCTCCCCATAATGGGATAAGATTAGCAGGACCATCCTCATAATGGGATTAGATGAGAAGGATCATCATACATAATGAGATTGGTAGGACCCTCCTCATAATGGGGCTAGCAGGACCCTCCTGGACAATGGGAATTAGTATAATAGGACCCTCCTACATAATGGAATTTAGATTAGCAGGACCCTCCTCATAATGGGACTAGCAGGACCCTTCTGGACAATGAGATTAGAAGGACCCTCCTACATAATGAGATTTAGATTAGCAGGACCCTCCTAAATAATGGGATTAACCGGACCCTCCTCATAATGGGACTAACAGGACCCTCCTGGACAACGAAAATTAGTGTAACATGACCTCTTACATAATCAGATTTAGATTAGCAGGACCCTCATGGACAATGAAATTAGCATGACCCTCCTACATAATGGGATTTAGATTAACAGTACCCTCATCATAATGGGATTAGCAGGACCCTCCTACATAAAGGGATTAGCAGGACCCTCCTCATAATGGGATTGAGATTAGCAGGACCCTCCTACATAATGGGATTAATATGACCCTCTTACATAATGAAATTAATAGGACCCTCCTACATAATGGAATTTAGTTATTTTCTCCTAGGATAAACACTTCCTAGTCTGAGGCAATTATTTTTTATTTCTCTTAGGATAAACACTTCCTAGTCTGAGACGTTATTTTTAATTTTCTCCTAAGATAAACACTTCCTAGTCTGAGACTGTTAGTTTTTATTTTCTCCTGGGATAAACACTTTCTAGTTTGAAACTATTAATTTTTTATTTTCTCCTAGGATAAACACTTTCTATTCTGAGTCCGTTATTTTTTTTCCTAGGATAAACACTTCCTAGTCTGAGACCGTTAATTTTATTCTCCTAGGATAAACATTTCCTAGTCTGAGATGTTATTTTATTTTTTACTAGGATAAACACTTCATAGTCTTAAACGTTATTTTTATTTTCTCCTAGGATAAACACTTCCTAGTCTGAGACCTGTTATTTTTTATTTTCTTGTGGGATAAACACTTCCTAGTCTGAGATCATTAATTTTTTATATTCTCCTAGGATAAACACTTCCTAGTCTCAGACTGTTATTTTCTATTTTCTCTTAGGATAAACACTTCCTAGTACGAGACGTTGTTTTTATTTTCTCTTAGGATAAACACTTTCTTGTCTGAGACGTTATTTTTTATTTTATTTTCTCCTAGGATAAACACTTCCTAGTCTCATACATTATTTTTGTTTTCTCCTAGGATAAACACTTCCTAGCCTGAGACTTTTGTTTGTCATTTTTATCCTTGGATAAACACTTCCTAGTCTGAATTTATTTTTGAAAATTTACATCTGCTAATAACTCACAAAAACATTTCAGTTACAACTGGGGCAAATTTTTTGTTTATTTCTTTTGTTTGTGATGGTTTCCATGTTTCTTCAAACGAAACATGGATTTGAAATTCAAGAACAAAGTTTCAACTCTTTTCAGAATGATCAATCCCTATGATAGCTAGAGTCAGCTTTTTCAATGCATGTGGTTGCCTGACTTCCTGACATCAATTTATATTCAACATCAAGAAAACAAGCAGACATTCAAGAACATTTTCAAATTTTCATTTTGAAGAGAGTCAAAATCTCACTCTAAGCGGCAAGTTAAGCCTCAGTTCAATTCAAGATCAAGATACTCATCAAAATAAATCAACGTGATATCTGAAAGTCAAGACACAAGTGAAGACTCAAGAGAAGCTACATAGATAAAAGCTTGTATTTGTATTTTCCTTTTGACTATTTATTAGCTTTCATTTATTTTTAGTAAGAATATGATCCGCAACCTGGAGCCTCGATGGAACCTCACTTAACCTCTAACTCATCATTTCATATCCTTGAACTACACATGACCTGATTCTCCTACAAATCGGGATACGTAGGTTGTCCAAAATAAAGACTGGTTGCATATTTTTCTTTCAAATAAGAGTCCGGTCAAAACTTGTCGCTTTGTCTACTTCTTTGTCTGAAAACTCTTCGTGTTTCCAGTCAAAGAGGGGCAAACTGTAGACACGTAATTTTTGACCGAATATAAGGTTTTACACTACTTGTATTCCTTAAATATTTATTTTATGTCTAAGTTAGATATTTTGGTTTTGTCTTATTTAAGTTTATTTTAAAAGATTTGAAAATAACAAAAAATATATGTTTTCTTTTAGTTCAAGCCTTGTGGGGTTAGGAGTAAAGCATCCCGAGGTTGGCGCATCTCGTTGAGCGTGGAGAAGCATTGGGAACCCCAATTTTTTTCTTCGGAGCCGTTTCTTTTTCCGTCCCCCCGCCCCGGCATAGCGCTTGCCCGTTTGAAGTGGCGAAGGCCTATGCTACAGTAAGCAAAAAAGTAGGTTGAGGTTACGAAGTCACTTAGTCGAACTAGAAAACTATAAAGAAAGGGAGGCTAAGGTTACGAAGTAAGGTCAGCTGGTTAAGGAAAGCTCAGGTTATGAAATCCTGCTTCTACGGAAGAGGTTTACTTTGTACCGCCCGGAGGTCATATAGATCGGAATCCGGAGCGATAAGAACGAAAGGGTTGGTGTGGCCACAGCTACAACTACTGGCGCTTCAAAAGGCTTAGATTCTAAGGGCGCTACTGAAAGCCTTTTCATAAATAAGCTAGTATTTCTTAATTATATTTTTAGACTAGCTATTTGACTTTTATTTTATTAATTCAAAAAAGATAATAATTTTATTATCATTATTATTTTATATATGCATTTAATTAAAGAATTACCAACCTAAACTACCCATTTCCTTACCCCATTATCCCCCTTTCTCCTCCACCTACCCACTACCCTGACCTTTACCCCCACTTTAATTCACTCCACTTCCCATATACACACAACACACCCAACTACACTACATAATTAATACACCACCCACACCCCAAACAAGAAAATAAACGTACACAAAATAGACAATACAATCAACAATACACCCAACACACATAAAAAAACAACCAAAGAAAAAAAAACACATTCAGCAACACACACAAACAAGAGAAAAAAAAAGAAAAAAAACCTTTCAACATTCACGCAGGAAAAGAAAAAAAAGAGGAGTCCATTTTATTTTTAGTTTACTTTCTTTCAAAAATTCATCACTACATTCACATATTTTCCTCTTTTTTCATTATTATTTTATTTAAACACAACATATATATCATCACAAACCACCTAAAAAAACTTGGTGGGTGTTCTAATCGAGGTTCGGTCAAGATTTTGCGGTATTCAACTTTTTCTTATCTTTTTAATTTATTTATGGAATTTGATGTAATTTTATGACGAGTTTTTTATATTTTGTTTTATTCATGAATTTTATTGAAATGATTAATTTGTTAGTTGTTAACTTGTTATATCTCTATTTCATGAATGAAGATAGCTTTAATCGAAGATTTATTTATTTATTTATTTTTATTTGTTAGTTGTGATCTCTTAAAAATGAACGGATCATAACATTGTTCTTGTCTTGATTTAGGTAATAATGATAAAGTAGGTATACGTAGTTAGGCTAAATAATAATAAATCAATAAATTGTTGTTGTTTTATTTTGTCAAACAAAAAATAAGATTTATTTTTACAATTCGTTATTGTTTTGTTTGATTAGAAAGTGTATGCTTAATTTTGACGTTAATTTTAAGAGTAATAAAAATATAAAAATAGAAATTAAAAGGATATATAAATGATGTCAAAATTATATATCATATCCTCAATATTTAGATTTATTTTAATTTACTTGATTTTATGTATAAAGGAAAAATATTAGTTTTATAATGATTAGACAAAATTTTAGACATATTAAAAAAGAAATTATTTCAATTAAGAATGTGATTACACATCTTTTTTGAAACATTTAAAAGAAATTCAAGGATGTGGTCACACACCTTGGTAAAATTATTCTAGTAAATATTTTATTTTGTTAAAATCAAGATGTAAGACATAAAATATTAGGTGACACACTCGAGAGAAGAAAGCAGTTATGCTTCTAAGCCGGTGTATGCCAAGACCAAGAATGCAGCGATGCATCTAAGGTGAGACTAACAAAATTTCAACAATAAAAAATAAAAATAAGCAAACCATTGCCTGAAGACACAAATTAACCAAAAATATATTAAGATAAGTATAAGTCAATAAAAGCGACCGTGCTAGAACCACGGGACTCGAGGGATGCCTAATACCTTCCCCTCGGTTAACAGAATTCCTTACCCGAATTTCTAGTTCGCAAACCCAAATAAAGAGTCATTTCCTTTTTATTAGGGATTAAAAAATGGTGATTTGGAACACCATAACTCAATTCCAAGTGGCGACTATGAAAAAGTAAAATAATTCCTAATCCATACCGTCACTTAAATTGGAAAAACCCTATCCGTGTGCGAAAAAGGGGTGTGACAGTTGCAATAAGTGTTATGTGAATTGAGGAAGAATAAGAAATTAAAGAGGATTTACCATTTTGAGAAACGTGTTGCGCGCTGCGATGGATATTATGATTCGAGGGACGTGTCTAACACCACAAAAAAATTATTATAGAAGGATGTGACACACGCTATGAGGGTTCTATTATCAAGGAACGTGTCACATGTCATGACCCAGGGGAACACCTTTGACGTAACATGGTATACAAAACCCCGAGAGACCTCATATAAGCCACTTAGCTTTCATAACATAAGATAATAGAAATGAGCGGAAATTTAAAACATTTTCAACAACAACAAAGTTTCATAACAAAAGCGGAAGTCTTTTACATCTTGTCTCAAAACCATCTAAAACATGAATATCTTGGGACACAGCCCATACAACAATGTTCAAAACATAAAATTAATGATCATAAGGGAATGGTGGCTGTATCCTCGAATACTATGACGACTCCCCTATATTCAAGTATTGCCTCTACTAAGATACTAGCCACAGGAATGAGAATTGAGATCGTTGGACCCTACATTTGGATAAGAAATGTAGGCAAGAGTATGCATTAGTACAACTATGTACTAAATATGATAGATTGCATAAACATCAATATAAACATAAAAGGTAAGCAACATAAGTCATAAGCATAATCAATGCACATAATAGAACATGTCAACATAGAGGAATACTTCTTAAAGTAACCTAAAATCATCCTTACTCATCATGGGTGGCAACTTAAGCACAATCCAAGCCGTCGCCTATCATAACATATCTAGCTTATCTTGTGTAGACATGGGGAATCGCCTCTTTCCTTACTATAAAGGAACATGGGTAGTCGCCTCTAGTCCTTCTTATCAATTGGATCATGGGTAATCGCCTCTAGTCTAACATCATGTGACATGGGTATTCCCCCCTTGTCTTTATATAAGGATCGTGGGTACTCACCTCTTGTCCAATTCATATCTTAAAAACATGGGTAATCGCCTCTTATTCAACTTCAAGTTATAAGGGTAATCACCTCTTATTCTATTCTAAGGGATATGGGTAATCGCCTCTTATTCAACTTCAAGTTATAAGGGTAATCACCTCTTATTCTATTCTAAGGGATATGGGTAATCACCTCATATCCATCTCATTTATAGGTCAAGGGTAATCGACTCTAGCCTCATCAATTTCTTAGTCTTTAGCTTAGATTCATTTTAGGTGAACAATCCTTTCAATCTAGAATCATTTAATGTGAGAAAACCTTTCACATATATACATAAGCAATTCATGTAAGAACTATCCTTTCCATAACAAACATCAATAATAAATTAATCATAGCATAAACTTCACTCTCAAAGCTCTTCATCTCATAATCATCCTATATGCTTCACTCTCAAAGAAATGTATATCACAATCATCATATATGCTTCAATTCTAATGTATCTCATCAATCCTAGATAGAATACATCTATACCCACAAATTCTCCTTTCATGGCATAAAACCCATTTACATCAATTTCATCTTTCTTGAAATGGGTTAGGAATGGGTACATGTAAATTCATCCTAAAAAAATGGGATTCTATCAAGTTAATCATAAACAATCGTAACCCACTCAATTGGATAAATATTCATCAATACCCACAACATTGGAAGAAAACCCTAAGTCAAATTAGGGAATTTCCTCTTTTCAATTGGGGAATCTTAGGGACTCCATGGAAGAGAGAATTCTATGAAATAAAAGCCATCATACCTTGATAACAAAGCACACAAATGCTTGAGAAATGGAGACTTGACCTTGATCCTAGAGGCTTGACCTTGATCCTTGACCTCAAGAAAGAAATATTTGAGAGGAAGACTTTGGGATTTCTTTTGGGTTTTGGAAATAATGACTTGAATGGGTGAGGTTTGGGGTTAAAATCACTTATATAGGGGTCCTAAGCTTGGGCAAAATGACATAGTATTAATTCATTTAAATCCGGAAATGATTCAATAAGCCCCTAACTTACAGGGGGCTTCCTCATCTTCACGTGAGGCTCCACGAGTCATGGTGCCTACCACGAGCTGCGGTGCCTTCCGTGGTCATGAACCAGTGGCATGGCATGCCACCCCCTAACCCCTAAAGAGTAACTCCTCACCACGAACCCTCCCACAGCCCATCAAGGCCTTCACGAGTCGTGAAGTGGCTCGTGTGGAGGAGGCTGCCTAAGGTGCACAATGCCTAGCCCTTTACAAGCACCACCATGTGTGCCCTTCGCGGGGCACCATTATTCTCATGGGAGGTGTGCCTCCCTTTACAAGCCACTGCCTAGGGTCTACGGGCACCACCACGACTCGTGGTGCCTTTCAGGACTCGTGGGGACTTTCATGGAGAGTGCCAAGGTTCAAATCTCTAGCTCATATCATATGCACTTAGTCCCTAGCTTAGACTACTAGATTTCGAGGTGTTACATTATCTCCCCCTTGGGGACATTCATCCTCAAATGGAATTCGAGACATCTCTAAAAGGAAATGACTCACAACTAGCAGCCCATCATGCATGCAACTCATCTACATGCACCCAACCAAGGAGGAACTTCATCTCCAAGCTAAACATACTCAATGCATCTTAAGGGAAAGTAGGAACTACATCTAGCAACCCAATATGAATGAAATTTCAACATTACTTATGTTCAAGGAGGAACTACCATCTCCAAGCTAAAAGCATGCTCAACACAATCTCATGGAGCCTATATACAATCTATACTCACAACACATATTCAAGGAGGAAGTTCTCAACCCCAAGCTAAGGCATGTTCATCAATTCATATCACAAAGTCTATAGGCAACTCATACTCAATGCACTACAACATGAGGAAAATTAATCACATAAATTCATTTTTTTTCAATACACAAGTTTTCATGAACATGCATAACATATGGAAATCATGGAAATATCTAAAACACACATGACTTCAAACAAAGAGCGAACCATGAGGAACTCATTACCTCAAGATAGAGTAGAAGTGGAAGGAAAGAGATGAGGATATCGAGACATCATATCGGCCTCGACCTCCCAAGTAGCACCCTCAACTAAATGATTCCTCCACAATACTTTCATGGAAGCAACTTCTTTGTTTCTCAACTTCTTAACTTGCCAGTCTAAAATATCAACCGGCACTTCTTCATAAGAGAGACTTTCATCAACTCCTAATCCTTCTAGGGGAACTATGGATGTCACATCTCCAACACACTTCTTAAGCATAGAGACATGGAAAACCAGATGCACTGATGCCAACTCATTAGGAAAATCAAGTTCATAAGCAACCTTACCAACACATCTCAAGATCTTATGTAGGCCTACAAAATGGGGACTAAGCTTCCCTTTCTTACCAAACCTCATTACACCCTTCATGGGCAAGATTTTCAAGTAAACCCAATCACTAACATCAAACTCAAGGTCTCTTCTTCTAACATCGGCATAGGACTTTTGTCGACTTTGGGCAGTTCTCATCCTCTCCCTAATAAGTCGGACTTTCTCCATAGCCTCATGAACTAACTCGGGTCCTATAAGGGCAACTTCACCCACCTCAAACCAACATGTAGGAGATCTACACCTCCTACCATAAAGAGCCTCAAAGGGAGCCATACTAATAATAGAATGGACGCTATTATTATAAGCAAACTCAATCAATGGCAATTGATCATCCTAATTTCCCTTGAAGTCGATGACACATGCCCTCAACATATCTTCCAAAGTTTGAATAGTTCGCTCCGCTTGCCCATCGATTTGTGGATGAAAAGTCGTGTTAAGCTTCACTTTAGTGCCAAGACCCTTTTGGAATGACTTCCAAAATTGAGAAGTAAACTGAGTACCTCTATCAGAGATAATGGACAAGGGTACTCCATGCAACCTTACCATTTCCCTCAAATATAACTGTCACGACCCGGGAGTACCCCCTAGTCATAACCGGCGTACTCGACCTCGAAGAGGTCTAATACAAGCCTCTTGGCATTCATTCATCGCATAGACACTAAAACCATAAGGAATTTAAAACTTTCTTTACCAAGTAAACATTACATAATAAAAAATAGCAAGCGGAAGACTTTCTAGACTTTATACATGATGTCTCAAACCATCTAATACTTTAGAGTACAAAATTTCGGGACTAATCCCGTACA
>JAJONZ010092177.1:0-14196 GCA_029582445.1 Solanum paucissectum | reverse complement strand
TTTTTGTTTTAAATTAGAGAACTTGGCCGCACTTCGCGCGATCATTAAAATTAAATTTTTTTGATTAATTTTATATTTACTTTGTTGTTTAATCGTAACATTATTATTTGTTTTAATAATATGAAGATTGTGAAAAAAATAAAGCTTCACAAATTTTACATCTATTAAATGAGGAAGAATATATTTTTTATCAAATAAGTTAAAATATATTTGCTAATAACAAATTCTTCCATTGCATGAAGTTGATCCTTTAATATATAATATATATTCCGGTGTACCATTCTTCTTAAATGTCTAAGAAATATCTCATAATGTCAAATAACACTGTAATACTCCCTCTGTCCCTAATTACTTGTCCACTTTTAAATTGACACATTTATTAAGAAATCAATTAATGACATAGTGAGTTTATCATTTTACCCCTATTAATTATGAAGTAGATGAAAAGTTATGCAATTTTCAAAGTAATTAGTCATTTAATTGAGGGTATAATAGGGAAAAAATGTTCTTTCTTGATTTGTCAAAATGAACAAGTAATTAGAGACAACTATTGTTTACTATATTGAATGTAATTATAATAAAACATATTGTATTTAGTATGACAAAAGAAAAAATTGGAGAAATTCGATAAATAGTAATCTTAGCTTCTAAGAAATGCCACGTCATCATTTACATATCCAACTTTATATATATAAAAGAGTTAAAAAAGAAAAAATAAATAACTTAACAAAATTATATAAATAACATTAATGATGAGAATATATATAAGGGGGTTACAAGCACACAGCTTCTTCTGGATGGCATATCAGCTTGAGCTATTGTAGCCAAGGGTATGGGCCCACTTTAATATTATTTTTGTTTTAATTTATTTGTTTTCTTTTTCTTTTTAATATGTTATATGTTTAGATATTAAGTATTATAAATTATAATAATTAACAGTTTAATATATTCGGTTATAGATTTAAAAAATACATATGAAGTACTATAAATCATAACAATTAATAACTTAAAATATATTAAAATATTTTGATCGACTCTTGTAATTCTATCAGTGTCACATAAATCGGTACAAGAAAAGTAACAAATATTATTTAAAAATTACAGAAAAGTACTATAAATCACAATAATTA
This sequence comes from Solanum paucissectum, assembly GCA_029582445.1. Taxonomy (NCBI): domain Eukaryota; kingdom Viridiplantae; phylum Streptophyta; class Magnoliopsida; order Solanales; family Solanaceae; genus Solanum; species Solanum paucissectum. Next base: position 13,066 of record JAJONZ010092177.1, on the reverse strand, counting down.
AAAATTATATTGGCAATCTTTCAGTTCGATTATCAAGAATGTTCACAAGAAGTTAGCCAGTGATATCATATATAGATGTTAGTCAACATCCTATGAAAAAACCAATGCTATGAGAAGCAGAAATGATGTAGCAGAAAAAATTAGCTTGATTCTAAATGGATGACATTACAAAGGAACTTTGATTTAAAATGAACAATAATAAGCCAGAACTTCTCTATTCAACATTTTATTGTTGATGAGAAAAAGATACTTCAAAAAAAAAAGTTAGAACAAGCCAGTAATGTGAACGTATTATCGCGTCACAGCAGCTATTGTGCAACATAAACAGTAACAACTTGCTGTAATTTGAAAAATTTGATATCTGCACCAGCAAGAGTAGTGAAGTGATTACATGGTATAGATACATCTATCAGTTTTGCTCTTCAGCAGCGTAGAGTTTTTTGATCTCCTCAACGTCATCATAACTACCAAGAAATATAGGAGAGCGTTCGTGTATCTTCTCTGGAACTAAGTCAAGTGCCTGCATAATAACATTACTACGAGTGTCACGTTCTAATAATAAAACAAAACACTAGCTTCTTGTATTATTATACTGTGACTAACAGACAGAATTCTCAGAAATTGTACCCGTTGCTTCCCAGTAAATGCTTGACCTCCTGCTTGTTCCATCAGAAATGACATGGGAAATACTTCATAGAGAACCCTGTTTCATATATTTCATTAGCAAAGGTTTCCGCGAGTTATTGCAAAGGAAATTCTTCAGTGACTCCAAAAATGTGCATAACGTACCTCAGCTTCCCATTGGGGCTTTTCTTATCTCCGGGGTACAAGAAGATGCCTCCATAGAGTAATGTACGATGAACATCAGCAACCATACTGCAAATTAGAGTCCAGATTCGACTAAGTTGATTAAAAATATGTCCATGGAAACAAAAGCTATTCCATACAAAGTTAACAATTCCAAAGACATAGGGAAATCACAAGAAAAGAACAAACAAACTAAAATTGAAGCAACATCAGTCCCAATCCGCTTTACAAGAATCCACTGAACTCTCTGCACGAACGGTCAAATAGAAGGATTCGTTTAATAAGAAATCCAACAAAAAACCTCCATTTAACCCCGTCTGCAGATGTAATGTGAACCTTTTAACATTTGAATATTTCAACCACAGTTGGCTTATAGGAGTTCTAAGATCGTCAAGTAGTGATTCCTAAAATTGTAGCTATCAGTTGGAAATGACCAGAGATATATACATATTCAGTTAAAAAGTATAGAAAATGGAAGCCTGACTTTATCTCTTTGAAGAAGGACGAACAGGAAGCTTGATATTCCGTATTGTCCCATGCCCAAAAACGTAATAAACGTAGATCCAAACTCAACAGAGCTCATCTTCAACCATTTTTTACATATATAGAGAGTTTCAACTTTACAGCACATCTCAAATTTTTTCATGATGCTGACATTACTGCCTAGTATGTCAAGTAACAGAAATTCCGTCATGATTATATGGTTCAGATTGCAGGTTGGTGAATTGGATCATACAAGACATGGTAACAACACAAACCGTGCAATCTAAGCATCTATGAAGTTTTCAATTACCTTCCAATATATCTCAAAGATTTTGGTGAAGAACCATCAGCGGGATACTTGCAGCTCTGCACATATCTGAAATTAAAAGAATAATAGGATATCATGAACATGGGAAACAAACTTATTAGCTATTGCTTTGCAATAAGCGTACTTGGATGTTGGACCGTCCCAGTTCTTGGCATTTCCTTCATTCACTGAATAAATCTTCCCTTTCTTAGGAATCTGCACGTAAAAGCAAAACGAAAACCATGTTAACCAGAAATCATAAAAGGAAATAGGGCACCAGATATGCTAAGCCAATCTTATGTTAGGCTGTATGTGTTACTAATTAACAGAACCAAAAGTTGATTATGTCTGGTCCAAACGCCATTCAAGTCTACAACCCGAGAGAAGCCAGTAGACCATTTAAAACACACTTAAGATCAATAAAAGATTATCTTGATAGCATTTTCTAAAAATTGATTAGAACATTTTCCATCAAGATTATCAACTTTAAGTTCTACGATAATCTTGAGTAATGAAGTAATGATCAAGATTATTAGTCAACAACAAGTTCTATGTTCTAAGGCGATACAAGGAGCTAAGGAACGGCGTTACCTTGATGTCAGGATGAGTTAGGATGAACTCGCCAAGAGAGGGATCAAGGGTAAAACCATTAACTCCAGATCCAGTGCTCAAAACTAGCTGCAAACAACGGAGATCGGAAAATCTTATTACTTGTATTTCCAACTCATCATTGTCTTTAAAGAATTAAAATACTTCAGAGTATATTAAACTTAAATGTGAGCTACATACCGTACAAGAACTTCCATACATGCAGTAACCAGCAGCTAACATGTTCATCCCAGGTTGCAAGACATCATCTAGTGTTGGCTCATGACCGTCTTTGATCATGTAAATTCCAAAGATCTATATAATGAGACATATTATTCATTGTGACATGAAAAAGGATATAGTGGTGGATAGCCAAGTAACAACAACAGAAATATTTAGAATCATACCGTTCCAATAGAAACACCACAATCGATGTTCGATGATCCATCCAGAGGATCAAAAACTACACAGTATCTGTCATTAAAATTGCATCAATGGATTAGTAATTAGTTCTTAAAACATAATGATAAATGTCAAACTAGAGAGATCGAACAATGGCACTCACTTTCCACGGTTAGCTGGCTCCACAAATGTGGCTTCTTCATCTTCTTCAGAGACAAGAATGCACTACATAATTTGACATCTTTTAGATTAAAATCACCATATATTTTCACAATGTGTACTAATAAAATGAGTGTCTCGAGTCGTACTGTTCGGCCACTGCTGACCAAAGCCTTGATAAACACTTCATTTGAGAGAACATCAAGCTTCTTTTGATCTTCTCCCTACAATTAGAAATCAAAACCAGAGTAATTCCAAAGTTGAAACGGATTGGAAGCTTTAATATTATAAGAGTAGCGTCTTCATGAACTTGCCTGCACATTAGTCTCACCAGCAAGTCCTAGAAGTTTGGCTAAACCTGCCTGGAAAGATGTATCGACTTGTAAATATATCAATACAGGAGTAAACGGAAGAACACAACAAGGTATAAAACATGTTACACAAAAACAGATTCATTCTACAGAAGTTTCCTCTGCCTTGTACATTTTTGTAATAATGAAAAATTAGTTAGAAACAACTACTGAGCTCTATCCATCAGTACCTTCAGTTAACTTATTTTCTTGCACTACAACTTCATTAATCTGCATCGCTGAAAATAATACAGCAGATAGAAGTGAGGAGGAAAAATTGATATTCCTCCACTAAATTTTGGATGCTATAAGGCAAATAAATCTGATGCATATTTCTTAAAAAAAAACTTGAATAAGCTATACTATAGAACATGATTTTTCCACGCCTCAAATCACTATATTTACATAGGTTTTCCCCGCAGCGAATTAGTGGGAAATATGGAACCACAAGCACTTAGCTGTGATCATTGAATAAGCTATGCTGTAGAACATAATTTTTCCACTGAACTAACTTACTGAGTAGAAATGATATAGTATAAATTTGAATCTAAGATATATTCACAACGTGGTCGGGTTACTAGTAGACGCCACCTTTGTACAATCAATTGGATAGAGAAACATGCAAAATTAAAGCGTCACCCTCTTCAATAACCACACACAAATTAAATGAAAACAAACAATCAAAACAGAGAAGTTGATATCCAAAAAAAAAAGAGGAAAAACCTTGTTAACAGCAGTGCATACGAACTTGCAGCCAAGAACAATGTGACTGAGCAAAATACTGAAGTCTCCACGGGATTCAGGGTGCTTCGTCTGCTCATTCAACACAAACCTTGTTATCGTCATCAAATCCGTCCGGTGTGCATCCGCCGCGTGATCCATCGTGCTACGATTTTTATGTAAGAGATTGGGCACGCAGTACTACTAAAGTGCTCATATATATATATACAGAAAGAAAAAGAAAATAAAAAGAGGAATCTGATCTGACGTCAGAGGATGCCACGTGGAAAGAGGAGAGTGATGCATGGGATCAGTGGTTGGCACTAAGATAAAGCGTGATCCAATTCGTCATTCTGTTAACTGATTTGTTTTTCGTCTCTGCTTAATTTGTTTCTATCTCTCACTGGCTGCCTAGCTCTTCATTATCCACGTCACATATAATGGATATTTCAATGAGTTATCCCTATATTTTACAGGATTGTTGAAAAAATAAATATCTACATAGATATTACTAGTATTCAATTTTGTTTCTTTTTATAAAGTATATTGATATCTGAGTCGGTGTATATCAAATTCATCTAAACTCTTAACAATGGGCAGCGAAAGCATACCAAGATAAATAAATATTGATGTTAAATATATAAAGTTGAAATTAACATACTGGTTGGATGAGTGTTACGTATTTTTTGATATACAGTGCAGGTAGTAACCGGGCAATCTAATCTGATGGCAAAGGAAGTGTAGGATGACACGTGGAAAGAGGAGAGTGATACATAGGATTAGTGGTTGGCACTAAGATAATGTGATTCTCGTCCTTATGCTAATTTCTGTTCTTTTCGAAACTCATTATTTGTTCTCTTTATTACCTGTTTTGTTTCTATATCCCACTGGCTTGGCATGGGTCTTCTTTACCCACGTCAGATATTTCGTGAACTTCATAACTTTTGAAATTATAATGAATTGGATGAGTGATTGACACTAGACTCTCAACAACATACCAGAGGGTGGAGTAATAAATCGTTTTCGATAAGCCATTGGCTCAAGTACAACATATCAAATGATTTTACAACATAATCTTTGGTTTCCTCCATTTTAATTAAGCTGAGGAACATGTTGATCTAAGAAAGCCTGAGCTAAATTACTGAAGCTTGTACTAACTCCACCTGCAGCTGCATAACTCTTGATTGCATCAATTACTTCTGGCTTTAAGATCTCTTCCTTGTTTGATGCATTGCTTAGATAATACAAAGCTCCTAGAGCATAATTCACCTGCCCAGTTTGAAGTTCATTTGTGTCAAATCCATGCACATATATATCCATACGTTGAGCCAGTGGCAGAGCAATGTTTTTTTTTATAAAGATAGTTCAGAAACAAATATGTAAAAACACATAATGAAGCCCAACGGAATTCAACATCTACTAATATAAATTAGATTAAGCTCCCTAGATCCCGCCCCCCTGTGTGATCTATATGCATATGCAAACAGATATCACTTTTGATTGTTCGGATAAATATGAGGAGAGCAACATTCATGTTCTGTAATTGCTTAAAAGAGGATGTCCATGAGTGATTTACATTAGACCTTGAGAAGTAAAATTGGCCACCAAAGTGTAAGCCAGTTTGAGACTGACGAACACAATTAGTAAATTTTGAAAGTCTTCGTGTGCAGAACAGCTGATTCTAGAATGAGAAAACATCATTTTATTCTGGATACAGCCTAAAGTAACAGAAGTTCCTATGATAAAAGAAAAAAAAAGACCAAGTTCTATAAGACGTGACATGTCTGATGCCTGAAAAATTCTTATCAAAGTTATTGACAAGATTGACAGATCAATGGTACTCAACAGTTCAATTAACAATTGTTAGTTTCGAGTTTCTCACTACGTAAATGTGCAATTTTAACGAGTGAACAGCAAACACTCAATAACCAAGAAGACCACAAAAAGTTTGTTTATGTCCTTACCGTGTTCCTTACAGGACTTGACAAACACTGGATGACGAGAGGGATACCATCATTTTGAGTGACAAGAGCAGCATTAGCTGGATCTGCAAGCACAAACGCTTATTGAGTTGACTTTTTGGAGAAGATCACAGGAAGTCTACTGTGATTCGAAGCAGAACCAACAAAAACAAGTTCCAAATCATGGAATCAACATAAATTCCAAAAGCTTTGATCTTTACCAGCACAAGCATTGCAGATTCCTCCAATCCCAAATTCCACAAGCTTCTCACTAGGCTCAGTTAAACAGTCGAGAAAAAGTTCTATAACATTAAGCTGTTTAATATTACAAGACATGTTGAGGCAACCAGAAGAGAAAAAGATGATTGAATAACAAAATTAAACTACTCATCAGAAGATTCTTGACCTGGCGCAAAAAGGTAAAGTTGAAAGGATCATATGCAAAGTTCGCCAAATTAGCAACAATCTTCTCTTTTGTCTCTGTAGTAACAAGAATGAATCAAACCATATAGATGCCAAAAAAAGAAGTGAAAAAAGCAGATTGTAGTTAATCAATTGGCTACCATATATGCTATAATCTTGACAAGCGTGAAATTAACTTTCCACTTAACAGCCACAAAAATATCAGACTAACAAACTCTATTAGTTAGCATTACTGATTGCTCTGTTGGTCCAATCATTGATAGCGAAACTTTCAACAAAAAATTGGGTAGGCCGCTAGTATAGTTTCTGAGGTAGTAAAATTTTATGTTTCAGAAGGATCTTTCTTGGTATTAAAGTCTTCAATCTGTGACGAAGTAGCCCATTCTTCATCTATGCAAAGATGAATTACTACTTCATCAACCGAGATGTTGGCGCAAGAAAGCAAACTCTCATTATATATCAATCTTCTTCTCAGGCTGCTATTGGCATGACAACATTGTCTCACTGAGCAGTACTTTCTCATGGAGGAAAGACAGAGGATAATGATAGGACAGACATCTTAGTAATTACATAGTTATTCCTATAATTTTTTTTAGGGATAAATGTAAGTCATATTGCTATAGCGAACAGATATCTGTTGGTCAGAGTAATAGTTGCTTTGTTACTAGACATCTTGCTTGAAAAGTCAAAACCCACAATAAATCACCGTAACTTACAAATATGAACACAGCTTCCTAGTGACTTGACAGTATTAATGCTACCTTGTTCTTATGTTAATATAAACATTATTGTAAGCTAGAAAACACATATGAACTCCCTAATGAAAATATTGCACTTGACTAAACAAGGTCCATATGATATTCTGATAGTACATTTTGTCTCATTTCAGCAATCCAAGTTGGGTAGATACAACGCAAATCAGTTGAATAAATCTCTAAGCATACCTTCAGCAGAAGCATTCTGAAACTGAGTCACCAATTCCTGAACAAGAATCAAAGAACTGATTGGGCAAACAAGAAAACAAGATCTATGCTAATAAAGGAATTGTTATGCACAATTTTTACTTAGTATCAACAAAAAGTTTTGCAGTTCCAGTGTTCTTTCTCTCATAGCGTCAGGTAATCAATATAGTGAGTTGCAGGATTAACCTGAAGGTACTTCACCCGTGGAGTCCCATATTTTCCAGTGCGCTCTTCTTGCCTTTGGCTATTTGTAAACATGTAAACTGCAATAAGGGAAGAGGAACATATAAAAATTAAACATTTTTAGCATTTAACAACCATACACAGACTAAGAGTACAGCAGCCATATAACTATGCATCATGCAAATAGGATTTGGTACTACATATAAAGTCTCATTTACTGTTAGAGCAATAAAAACGAGCTAAGAGAAACTCCTGTAGGAAAAAGCAATTATTAATCCTTGTATTAGTAAGATCATTTTTCTTTTCTTCTCAACCCTTGCCACAACCGAAATCACCCTCAGCTCCTCTTAACCAGTCCCAAATGAATCTTCCTTTCTCATAGCCTCAAATCCTCCACTTTCTGTTCCTGTTTGCATATAAATTTAGATACAGAAATTATGATAAACTGGAGATCTCTCCTAGAACAAACTCTCACTCAACTATGGCTCAATCCCATACTAGTTATAGGTTGACTATGAAATCTTCTATATCCATTCCTCTCTAGTCAGGTCTATTTCATTCAATTACTAAATAATTTTTCCTAAACCATAAATTAGGGATTCTCTCTATCCCAAATTTCTCCCCTACAAGTTAGCTAGTTTAACCACAAAGTCACAAATATCTATCTCTTGCTTCTGCAGTATTCAATTCTAACTGGTTACTACAAGTTAATGAAACTTTTCCTCTCAAGCGAAAGAGCCAATAACTTAAAGCCAAAAAGGAAGGAAAACTTTGATACTTTCAGCAAATTCAAGATCACCCCAATGTCTAATAATTAGATTCCTTTGATAGACACAATGAATTGAAATGAAAGGAAAAAGAAACATAGTGCTTTTAACAAACTAAAGGTGCTAAGAGGATTTTAATCAACTAAATTAAACGGTTGAGATTAAATTGAAAATTACAATACGAAACAGACTAAAGATACAGTCCTATTCAACAAACAAGTGAAATCGAATTTCCAGTACCACAAAAGAAAGTGTGTTTAAACTTGAACAAAGAGCTAGGAGTGAGAACATGAATGATGAATAAAATCAAGGCTCATTTTGGCCTTCACTATGCTTTTCAACTGTGGATAGTTAAGTACAACATAGTTTAGCACCTAAATTTTGAACAATTTGAACAACTCGAACGTTCTCACTAACAAACAAGAAAGAAGTACATAGTTCTTAGTTTAAAGGAATGAAAAATCAATGCAGGATGCCCATAATTCAATGTGCACGAAACATCTTACACAGTAGTCACCGGTGGCGGACTTACAGTTTCTCTTATGGACTCCGCAAAACCCAATAGCTTCGACCTAGACTCAATATTTGTGTTAACCGCCACATATTAAATGGCATATATTTCCATACTAGATAGGTAATAGCCTGTGTTGAGCACGGACCCAACGTTGATGACTTGGTTTTCTATCTGTTCTAAAGAGTTCTTTTTATCGGTAAATACAACATTTTATTAATCATAAAGAAGTACTTAGTGTTATTGGATACAAAGAGGATCCGAGTAGAAGTAAGAGGATACAGAAAACTTATATTATATACATCGAGAAAAGACATAAAGTTACCACTGAAGTTGTCCCGAATTTTCAAAAAGACACCTTAACTTTGCGGGTGTCCTATTACCCCATTGAACAACTTCACAATAGTATGTATACCCCATTTTTCACCCAATACCACTTATACAAAATATTTGTAAGTCGCACTAATAGTCACTTGACAAGTGTTAAAAATAATTTTTAATTATTTTTATTTAATTTCTTTGCTTTTCTTTTTCTTTTTCTTTTTTTTTCTTTCTTCTTCGCCTCAACCTCTGTTCTTCTGCCATTCCTTTCATGGCGATGAACAATCGCCAAACCCGCTGTGGCAGGACAGAATTTCCCGGCAGCACTATCAATTATTTATCAAACTACCACCAATTAATTTATTTATGAAAATAAATATCGTCAAATAATCAAAATCTGACATTTAAATCACCTCATTCTCCAACTTCTTACTCCCAAATCGAGTTTCCATAGTTTCACTATTATACCAAACTTGATTTGTAGGAGGAATAAAATCACTAAACTAATTTGTTTTTCAAAAAAAAAATATAAAAAAATAATGAACACAGTAACATTAGTTTAAAAAAAAAACAATGACCAAAAAGGAAAAAGAGCAAAAGAAAAAAAAAATGAAGGAAGACATAGATGCCCAAGAAATATGAGTAAGCTAATGATAGTAGGGTAGATGAGAAAAAAGATTTGAAAATTAAAAACTATTCCTAATAAAGCTTAAAAAAAATTAATACATGGGTTTTTATATTTTCAAAATAAGTCAAATCGGGAGTGCCACATGGCAATTTTACGTTGGTATGAAGCTGTATGAACAGTCCTCCACACGTCCATATTTCGTGACAACACAAGTGGTGTTAAAATTAGTCAAAAGGGTATATTTATTGTGGATTTAGATAGTTTCGTGGGGTAATAGGACACCCGCAAAGTTAAGATGTCTTTTTGAAAATTCGAAACAACTTCAGTGGTGACTTTATGTATTTTCTCTATATACATCTTTAGTGTTGGTTCAGACATCCATCAATCACAAACATTTGTATTTGAATTCCAGGACTAAATTTTTTTCAGTTTTTTTTTTTTTGAAATGAGTAACTTTGTATCATATCAGGGATCAAAACAGTACTTGGGTAGTACTGAAACCATATTTACAATAGAGCTCTAGTGTCTTCCTTCTCTAGCTATAAAGAATCTAGAACATCTATGATAGACACAATACCATTAGAGTAAATCTGATTACACCAAAAACATAGCAGTAAGATGAAGTTCAACTTGATCTTCTGCACATCATTCTCTAAGCTCTCAAAACATCTAGAACTCCTCTCCTTCCAAGTTGTCCACCAAATACAAGCTGAGACAGTTCTCCATCTACTCCTATCCTTAGCATGTGAACATGCTCCCTCCCAGCTGCTAAGAGCCTCTGTTATCTTGTCTGGCATTGTCCATGCTATACCCTTAAGGTTTAGGATGATTCTCCACAAACAAGTTGTGTATGGACAAAAACATTAGGTTTATTTCGTTCCAAATTACCAAAAAAACGCAGGCTGAAATTGTCTTCCATACATCTATGAGGTGTTCTTCAATTTCTTGTCCATTGAGTTTATGATAAACTTCTTTTAAAACTTCATGCATCACCAATAATAATCTTCATACGTGGACTATAACTAACACAGATTCAGCACACATCTCAGTCACCATGCATGTGTAAATTAAACTTAAATATACAACCAGCTTAGTATTCCACTTACTTTTTAGTGTTAGGCCATTTCTAGCATAGTCTAAAGAACATATGTTGCCGATTTGGGATTCTAATCGAAGATACAGCTGAGGTTATTCACCAACTACACAGGTGATTCCTAAGTGAATGATGACTTCAGCTTCCTTTAAGACACATGTTGAAGCATTGCTTAAGTTTAGTAACTGCAATATACTCCAATAAACACTTTGTTCTTCCTCAAAATTGTCTCTAATTAATATATGGATAAGCCAATCATATATTGTAAGAAGAAATCATAAGACTATACCCGGCCTCCAAAATAATCCAAGGAAAGATCTCAGGCGAACATCTCCACACACACACACTATGACACTATCAACGGGAAAGAATCTATCCAAGTGACTTTACTTACAGTTAAATGGTGAAGAACATGCAAAATAAATCAAAATTAGAAAAGATAACCTAGAACAAACTCATACCAGCGATTTTAGGGCTCTGAATACAGTGAAGAACGACAATTAGGACTCTGAACACAGTGATTTTAGGGCTCTGAACAAATTCACACCAGCTATGAGTGTTGAAGCGAAGGGATTTTTGTTCAAATACACACGTTGATCCAAGGTTTCAGCGATGAACAAGGTATTTTTTAGCGAATTTTTCAGCTCTATCGAGTAGTATTATTTTTGGGGAATGAAAAAATTACTCACATAATGATAGTATATGCTTTTGGCGGGTTTAGCGAAATTAGGGGGAAATAAGGAGAGAATATAACTTCATTTAGAGAAAATATGTATTCCATCCGTTTCGAAATGAATGGTCTAATTTAATTTGGAATGAAGTTTAAGAAAAGAAAGAAAAAATTTTAATCTTGTAATTTTAGATTAAAGTTATGTCAAATGTACCAAAATATCCTGTAATCTTGTGGCCTTAAACATGTCACGTGAAAAGTTGAAGTTAAACTGTTGCCAAAAAAAGGAAAATGGTCATTCTTTTTTAAAAAGACTAGAAAAGAAATTGGGTCGTTCTTTTTGAAACTGAGAGAATACTATTTATCGTTAATAAATGGTGTAGATATATATATGTTTCTCATGGAAAGGGGTCTAATATACTCTTTAACTTTGTCATTTAAAGTTATATACTTATCGTTATGAAAGTGACTTATATATATCTTTATCGTTATATAAATGGTTCTCATATACCCCTATTGTTACAAAAGAAGATCACATATACTCTTTATCTAAGGAAAATGAAAAAGATTAATTTTAAATTTATATTTTTTACTTTTAATTTATAAAAAATCATGTAGGAATATATATGATCATTCTAGCCTTTGTCACGTGGGCAAGTCTTGATTTTGAACCGTCCATATATATAGAAGATTTTGTCACGTGTAATTGAAATGAAATAATAAGATGATGGAGGTCAAGTGAAGCTTGTCAAGGCTTCAATCTGCAACTATTGTTATTACATCGATTTGAAGAAGTATAAAAGCGAAAAGGAACACGAGATCTTATCTAATATATTTGTCTTTAATCTTTCTTCAAATTTTCACTTGAGTCTTGATTTTTAAATACCGCCTTGTTTTGTCAGTGAGTTCTTGATCTCAAATTCATGTTTTTGAGGAACGAGAATTGTTTTCTACCCCATTTTGGATTTGAAAATTCGTTATGAGTTATTAATGCAATTGTGAACAAATTATGTTATAAAATGACTAATTGTATATCGAAAATGGCTAATTATATACTGAGTCAGATGACAAAAAAATGGGATATTTGCTGTGAATTACAATTAAAATAAATTATGGCTATAACATTTAATTTGAATTAATAGTTTGTTATTTCATACATTTTGTAACACCCCGATTTTTTTTAAAACGTTTAAATTAACTCGTATATTCGTGGAAAGACAAGGAGGGTAAGTAATAAATTAAAAATGATATGATATGTCATATTTTAAGTGTTCAAGGGTTGTATCTCAAGTTTTGAAGTTAAGTAAGTGGCAAAATAAAAGTTGGCGAAAGTTATCGTAAGTTCCTTTTAAAGATTCTCTGAAATTTGGGTCAAATGTATTGGATGTTTTCTCCCAATATATAAAGAGTTAGAAGGCCTATTACCCATTAAATCGAAGCCCTACGAGTCTAGTTTGCAACGCACAAAACCTCGTATCAAACCGACATCAGAGTAAAAAATTATGAGGGTTTTACTAGGGACTGCCGGGGAAGAATCCGGGTCGGGTAAAAAATATGGTATGTCGGCTTATTTAACGTTTTAAGCCATGAAAACATTCCATTTCAGTTCCAAACCAGAGAGAAAACTGAAGAGAGGGTTCCTATGGAGTTCTAGCATTATGAAGGTTAGTTTTTGACGATTTCTACCATTAAACATTGCCCCCGTGCCTAGAAACGTAATCCCTACACGTG